>PVJA010013638.1:0-49033 GCA_004027025.1 Myocastor coypus | reverse complement strand
GGGGGAGGGAGAGGGAGAGGAGAGCGGGCAAGCTTCTTTAATTTGCTATTTAGAAACTTTAGATACAGACTGTCCTCCCCCCAGGGAGAGAAACCCAAATAAGACATAGAGAAACTTGGGATCTCAGTAAAATGGTCTCTCTGAGGCCCACAGGGTAGGGTCAAAGCTTTGCTGCTGGCCTGAGAGGAGAGGCTGTACCAAATCATAACACTAATGGGGCTGGTCAGTCTCTGGCCTCAGTCAGGCCAGAATATGAACCCATGGGTCTTCTGTTGTAGCAAATCAGACATGGATTATAAATTCTACCCGGGCATGTAAAATGCAAGCAGGCAGTATGTTGGGTGAGAAAGTTCAAACCACTTCTTGGAGAGGGAGCATGTCTGGTTACTACAACATAAGGGTTAGAACTAGAGGGACTTGAGGTTATGGGAAATGTGGTCAGTGGAAACAGAGTCAGCCTACACGCTGGAGACAGAAGGGTCAGGTAGCCATAGTACGAAGCTCTAGCAGCAGCATGGAAGGGAAGGTGGAATGTGTCAGTGGAAGTGGATTAGGGAATGCCCAGGAGGCTGGTAAGACTACTCTGCCCGTGTCTGTGAGGGTGTTTCTGGAAGAGTTTAATGTCTGAATCAGTCAGTTTGGGCAAAAAATAGTCCTTACCACTGTGGGAAGACATTGCCCAATAATACTGCGGAATGGAGGAACACAAGAGGTGGATACAAGTGCTTCCCTGTTCTCGCCCCTTTGGGTTAAAAGCCACATTGCAGATTGTGGGACTTCTCAGCTGCTCCTCCCAGGTGAGCAAATTCCTTATAAGAAATCCCATTCTAGGGGCCCGGCAGGATGGCTCAGTGGTCTAAAGCGCCTGCTTAGGAAAGCTTAGGCGGCTGCAGGGACCGCGGTTCGATGCCCGGCACCACATGCTGTGCCAGCCCTGCCCTCAGGGCAGGCTGAGCCGGCCATAAAAATAAATAAATGAACAAACAAAAGTTCTGAAACAAGAAAAAAAAAAAAAAAAAAAAAAGAGATCCTGTTCTATGTAAATGTAGTTCCTATTGGTTCTGTGTCTCTGGGCAATCCAGCTAAGACGTGAAGAATGAGGAGGGAAGTAGGTTTGCTGGACAGGAAGATGAATATTCATGGAGTGTGTGTGTGTGTGCATCCCTGAGCCCACAGAAGAGAAGGGGTGTTGAGGGTACTGACTGTGCTTTGAATGCCCCTCTGCAGCTCATGTAAAATGTAGTTACCATTGAAATGGCATTTGAAACGGTTATGTCACGGAAACATCGTCCTTGTGAATAAATTAATGGTGTTCTGGAGGGAGTGGGTTAGTGGGTTATTGTTGGAATGAGTTCTTGATACAGAAGCCAAGTGTTGCCTGCCTGTCTCTGTCCCCGCTTGTCCTTCTGCCACGTGGTGACCTCACCAGAAGGTCTTCATGAGATGCAACTGCTCAGTCTCCAACTTCCCAGCTTCTGCAACCATGAGAGAAATAAACTTATATTGTCTATAAATTTCCTAGCCCGTAGCCTCTTACAGAAGCAGAAAACAGACCGAGAGGACGATGTCCCAGTTCAGTGCGGAGCGATTCAGTTGTTGAGGACCCGGGGTTCCATCCCCAGGATTCCACCGGGGAGCAGACTCAGAGCAAAGGTTCACGCAGTCTTCTTGCCCCTCCCCATCCCTATTCGCCAACATCGCATGGGTGTGGAGTGTTGCAGGCAGCGGCGCCTGCGCAGCCATCTTGTCTTCCAGGACTGAAGCTCCAGCCATCCTCCCTGATGAATGTGACCCACCACCGAAACCTCATCAGCGGCCAAGACGGAGGAGGTCAGGCCCGGCGGCTGCAGACAATGGCCTTATCGGCTGCTGCTAGTGAGGGTATAAGCAGGGGATTGGATGGTATCATTCTAATTTACACGGGATTTTGTTTCTTTCCAGGTACTTAGCATGTGGATCTAGGTGATATCAAAGGCAGAGCATTATACAATAAGCAGGCTTAACCTCCATCTCACCCCCTCTCATCCTTCTGTCTCTTCATTGAGGCCATGAGAAGCTGCAGCTGGGGTTGCCATAGTGACCAATTAGGATTACTGAGATGTTCTTGCAGAGAAAAAAGAGAGTATCGATTTAGCTTTGACAGTGGGGCATCTGGGAACGAGGGGTGCCTAGGGTGTTCAGCATTAATAGGGGGCAGAGTGTGCCACCCCGAAGGCTGCTCTGGACTTGGGTTGCTTTTAGGCTGCACTTCGTCTGTGGTGGAGACCACTGGCAGATCCCTGTCTGCCTGGAGCTTACGTGACAGTGCTGAGGGTCATGTGATGGTATCTGGCGCCAGGTGGGAGGAACCCCTCCCTGGGACTCAGAATGACCCTCCTGGGAAATAGAACCCCTTGGCTCAGCTTTAGGATGGTTGAGCTTACCACAACCATGGAGCAATGAGTTTTATGTAATAATACACAAAACGAGCTCCCCAGTATGATTTTGGCTCTAGGAAAGCCAAGACCTGGTGGATAGGTGGAGGCAGCAGCCTTCCAGGCTGGCTCAGGCAGCTGTGCAGCTGTGGACAAGGCACGAAACACAGCTGAGCCTCAGTCCTCCCCTCTGAAGTCAAGTAGTAATAAGCTGGGTAGGGGCGCTGTGAAGATTAGAACTTATGCCAGTAAGACGCTGGGCACATTCCGAGTGTCGGGGCTGAGTTGCAAGGCAGAGGCAGAACCGAGTTCACAGCAACGAGAAAGGAAAGGGAAGTGGGATTTGAAGACACAAAGGGGAAATTCACATGCCTTCTGGGCTCAAGAGGAGACCGAGATCGGAGACCAGAGAGCACATGGCCACAGTGAGAGCAGAGCAGCTGTCTCCATCTTCCTCTGTCTCCTGTTGATCGATCGCAGAAGGCTTATGACACAAGTTTGTGTTGACGCATGGTGCTGGGAGCTGGGGAGCTCAAGAGCTTGGTGCTGGCACCTGAGTGGGGTCTGGTGAGGGCCCTCTGCTAGTTCAACTCACCATGAACTGTGGAAGGTCCTTGTGGAAGAGAGAAAAGGAGGCAGGACGCCGGCAACAACTGGCCCATTTCTGTAAGAGAAGTATCCGTCCACGCCTGCGGCTCTGTTCCACCACAGACTACATTTCAGGATGAGCTTTGAAGGGGACAAACTATTCAAAGCACATCACGGGCCAAGGTGACAGGGTGCTGAAGCCATGCAGGGGCTGTAGAGAGCACAGAGCAGAGGCAGGAGGACACTTGGTCATAGTGAGGTGGGGGCAGAGAGACCCCTGATTCCATAAGAGGAGACTTTCCATTTTTCTTTATCCCAAAACCCAGAGAGCTGGATGTGTTAAAGGGCCATGGAGGCCAAGAGGGAGGGAGGAGAGAGGGGTTCACCAACAGGTGTCCCACCCTCAGGGAAGAAGGGGGGCCTGTCCTGGGCTGAGCGCAAGCCTCCCAGTAGTGTTCCCTTACAGGAGAAACTCCGTAGTGAGGCTCTCTCTGCCCTGCCTTGGCCTGGGGCTGCAAGGAACTCAAGCTAAATTAACCCATCTCTTACCTCTCAGAGCCCCGTCAGATAGACCACACGCAGAGGTGCCCCGGCCTCTGCTCCCCACCTGTACCCGCGTGGACTCTCACACTCTTAATTAGAGCAGAGCTGTGAAGAGGACCCAGGAAAACAGCTCCTTCCTCCCCCTGTCCCCTCCCCTGCCTCTGCAGGATTTAATAACTGCCCTCCTTAAAGATCAGGAGACATGATTAATTCTGACTCGAGGATTATTAAAATGCTTCCACCAAGCATCTGGCATTAAAAGTTTTAAATCAATTAATCTGTTGTTTGTGGAAGAGCATTCTAGTTAGCACAGCTGCAAGAGGCTGTTCAAGTTGCCGTGGGTTGGGAGAGGCTGGGCTGGAGGGAGGGCCCAGCCTCCCCTGGGAGCTGGAAGGCACCCGAGGGCTCCTGGCCCATCCCGCAGCTCCCACCACCTTGCTTCCCTCACCTTAGTTACGTGCGTCCAGTCTCCACGTGGTTCTCACTCTCATCCCCAGACCAAATAAAGGATGCTGAGTTCAGTTTGGACTTCAGACAAACTGGTATATAATTTTTGTTGAGCACAAGTGTGCCCCAGATAATATTGATACTCATACTCAACATATTTTCTGTTGCTGATCTGAAGTTCAGATTTAACTGGGTATCCTTATCTTTCTATTCGCCCTGTCTGAAGTGCTTGGTGGCCTCTAAGTGCGGGAGGTTGTGCTGAGCAGTGGGGTGGCCTAGCCAACAGAGGACTCCTGGCTCGTAACCCTGGCCCTTCCGTCCTGTGTTAAAAGTCCTAGAGGCAATTTGAAAGGCCTCTTTCAGCCACATGAGTGTTGCTTTCACTTTTTGGGTCAAGTGAGAAAAAAACAGCCTTGAGCTCTGGAGCACTTAAGCATCTGTGGTTCATATAATGGTTTGCAAATTTTCCATTTGATTAGTAAATCATATTGAAAACTTACTGTCTCGACCTATGATCCCAAGAACGCATGCCTGGCCTTGTTTTCAGAGGTGCTAGTTCTGCTTTGGACTCAGGGTGCTCACAGTGCTTCTATTTATTGTGGGTGTGGCTGTGTGGCTCTACACTCTCTGGGGGCGGGAGTTGTATTTGGGTCGCATCTGCCTCCGTAGCTGCTGATCCAGGGCTGGCGCATGGCAGGCCCTATGCAAATTTATAAAGTGGATCTGTGGGTGAATGAACTTTCCCTAGGTCTTACGGAGTCTCCCATAGAGTGAAATTCTCATTTACAAATCCCGAAGAACTGGCCTGGGTTAGAGAGACCATCTTGAACCCTCCGGACGAGGGGCCCAAGATTCCAGGGTTGGAGCCTGAACGCAGATGCTGAGGCTTGGCTGGTGCCTTGCATCCTTGAATAACTCTCTACCCTTTTTCTGGGATTTGGTTTCTTCATCTGTAAGCCCAGAGAATCATGCTTGGAGAGCTTGGAGATCTATAGCCTGGGCATTTGGAGATAACCCAGCGGTCCAACCTCTGTGCTCCAGGATCCACGCCTAGTTCTCCTGCCTGGGATCCCGTGGGTGCTGAGGCCTGATCACATGGCCTTCTGTCCAGCAGTCTGCCTTGGCTTCCCATTGCCTCTCTGCAAACAGGGACGAGGTTTGCCTCCCTTATTTCCTCAGCAGGAGGCGAGGAGGAGAGGAGATGCCACCTTCCTTGACTTTGCATCTCATCTGAGCCTCCTTTGACCCCCAGCCACACCTCAGATATTTCTTTTCAGACCCTGCAGTCAGACCAGATTTATCCCTCCTCATGTCTCTCATGTAAAATGCATCTCCTGACACTTTGCCGGGTTAAATGATTTAACAGCCGAGGCAGAGAGAATTAGGAGTCCAGGAGCAGGAGGCAATGCTTGCTTTTCAGATGAGATTGGAAAGGAGATGGAGATTGGTGGTGGTGATAATCTCTTACTTTAATAATATAAAATAACTGTCCTAGTGAATCAGAGTGAGCGATGAATTCTGTGGGCAGGGGTTAGAGACAGCCAGACTCGAGCGAGCTGGGGGTGGGGTGGGAGTGGGGGGTGCCGGGATGCCTCTCTGATGCACCATCTCTCGTTAGGTTTTGAAAATTTGTCCCAGTCCCATGCCCTGGGATTTGGTGCCACTTAGAATGTCAGGAACTGGGGTGACGGATGGAGATTGTGACAGATACTGGAGAGTGTGTGCCCTTCTCTATGTTTGTGTGTACCAGTGTGTACGTGTTGTGTATTGAGGGAAAACAGTGGAATAACTGTACATCCAGGGAAACTTATGACTACTACTGCTTTCTTTGTGACCCATAGAGAGAGAAGACACTCTGGTCTCTGTGACCCAGAAAAGGGGCTACCAGGGAGGGGTCTAGACAGCATAATCTGTGAAAGATGCGGGGACTGCTAACTAGGGCACAGCATCAGAGTTAGTCATGCTCCAGCCACCCAGGAGACGCGACCCACTCTCCCATCCACGTCTTCACAGGCAAATGCATATTGAAGGCCTAGCATGTGCCGAGTTTCCAGGAGGACCCAGGAGGCAGGGAATAAGCTCTGTGCCACGTGTAGGCTTCCTTCTCAGCAAGGCTTCCTTCTCAGCAGGCTGCTAATAGCTGAGGAGCTGCAGACCTGTCTTCTTCCCTGGGATTAATTCATTATTCCAGCCCTACTTGGATTCCATCAAGTTCAAACGTCAGAATTTAATATGCAGCTAATGAGTCAAGTGCTCTCTCTATCTCTTCCTGTCCAAGGGTTGTGCTTTCCCTCCTTGCTCTGTGCAGAGGGTGGCAGGCAGCAGGGGTGGCATGGCGTAGAGCACAGGCAGCGCTGCGTGGGTCCATGATGGGCCTTCCTCCCCTTCAGCAGTCAGTGAGAAGTCGGCTCCACTTACCAGACCCATTTGTTGCATGAGTGAAATGGGAGGGTGACGGAAATCCACTCCTGCTGGGGCTCCTGAGTAGAGAATCATCAGAGCTCATGGAGAAGCGGGAAGAGCTGATCACAGAGCGCACCTCGCTGCCTGGACTTGTCATCTCTGTTCTTCATTAGTCCACGACTGCTTGTGGGAACTCGTGATGCATGGAGCCCGTGCAAATCACTGAGGATGCGAAGTTGAGTGCATTGAGTGAGTGGATAAGGAGACAGTGGGGTGCAGTTGTTAGGTTAGAAGGCTCTGGAGCCAGACTTCCTAGCTTTGGATCTGCTGCTCACTGGTTGTGTAAGTCAGACAAGTTAGTTAAGTTCTTTACCTCTCTTTTTTAATCTGCAAAATGGCGATAGCAAAACACATCGTCATGCACTAACTGTGAATGTTAAAAAGCTGGTACAAATGAGTGCTGGTAAGTGGTAGATAACTGCAGCCATTATGTAAGGAGGTAGGTCCCAGAGCCGAGAGTGTGTCAGCCTTGAGTAGCCGCTTACTGTTACCAGGGAATGTGATTTATACGCATCAACCTACTTGCTTCACACCATAGCCATACAAGATAGGTCTCATTATCCTTATTATCATTGTCCACAGGATGAAGCTGAGACGGAGGTCTGCTCTTGCCCAAGGGCACCTAACTACTTAATGATGGTGCTGGAATTTGATCTTTGCTCTGTCAGACTCTGAGTCTGAGCTCTTGCCCACAATTCTGTCTAGGGAGACAGAACATACATAATTATAGAAATGGCATTGTCTTGTAATACAGGTCCAAATGCAGCACCATAGCACCCTCTGAGAGTAGGGTGGTTGCTTCTGTCCAAGGGGGTCGAAGAGGGTTTGTTGGTGGAGGCTGTGTTTCAGCTGGAGGCTCCACCGGCATTCTTTACACTTGTAGAGGGATTAGGCAAGAGGTAGAGGCCCTGGTGAAGGGCAGGGCACATTTTAGAACTTCCTGTTCAAAAGGCTGGAGGGCAGGCGTGCAATGGGGTGGAGCGGAGAGGAGGCTGGAATGCAGCACAGAAGTGCATTATGTAGCGCATGGTTTGCATCAGGTTTTCTGAAATGATGATGGCAGTTACTGGGAATGTAACGCTGGGAGCAGCACAGAGAGCCTGTTCTTCCATGAGGTTGTGTAATGCGGACCACAGGCTTATGGTCAGGGGGATGCTTAGGGAGCTGTTGCTGCCATCCACTTGTTGGTCTACTCAGAACAACTCTGTTGCCCACATAGAGCGACTAGTGTGTGGGCATGAAAAGACCACGGGGGTGGGGGAGCAGCTCTAAGCAGAGAGGGCTGTGCTGTTTACTTCTGATCCTTGGAAGACAACAGTGTGATTCAGACAAAGTCCACGAGAGCGAGATGTGGATGAAGAAGGAGCGCAGAAACTGAGCTTCCCTGGGAAGAGAATAAGTTTCACCTTGACACCTCATGGGCAGCCTACCAAGCACAGGTGACTCTGGGGTGGGTGGGCAGGAAGATGGCTCCAAGTCTAATCAGGAAGATTTTAGACGGAAGCAAAGACTCTTGTGAGTCAACGTAGCATGGGATGTGGACTGAGGATAACACTCCAAGGAAAATACCCAGAGCAACAAAAGGAACAGAAGGAGGGATAGCAGAGCGGGGTCTCTAGTCTGCTCTGAGACCCTCTGCACTGAGGGTCCTATAGTCAGGAAGCAGAGCCATCCCTAACTTGCCTGGAGAGACATCTGAAATCTCTTACGCACTCAGAGAAGAAAAAGATGGAGTGACATGAGCAGACCAGGGGCTGGGGCCTTGTAAGTTGTGCCTGGAAAGTCAACAGTTTGCTAGCTACTCAGAAATGAGCACTCTGCAAACGTGTTTCTTTTCATAGTCCTCGGCAATTTTTTTTTTTTTGTGAGACAAGGTCTCTCTGTGCAGTTCAGGCTGGCCTTGAGCTCACTTTTGTAGCCCAGGCTGGTCTCGAACTCGCACCGATCCTCCTGCCTCAGCCTCCCGAGTGCTGGGATTACAGGTGTGCACCACCACGCCCGGCTATCCTTGGCAATTTTCTTTTGCTCTTCTGAAAAAAGTTTCTTTCCTTCAATCCCACTGTAGGTGTGGAGGCAGAGTATGAGCTATGTCTCAGAGGCCGAGTGGGGTGGCAGCCTAGGCCTTGGTCAAGAAGAGCCAAAGTCAGTTTCTGGAGCACACAGAGGGAGGAAAAGGAAAGTAGGGGCTCAAGAGGCAAGGATGGAAGCCACGTTAACCGTGTCTGTAAGCAGCCAGTCCTACCGATAGTGGATAGTGGTGTGAACCTCTGATGGAAATAGTCATATTGGCTGAAGAAATAGAACCTGTGAGGACTTCTGTAATCATTTTATTTTTCAATAACAGCCATAGCCATTTAACCAAGAACACTTAAAATGATCTCACTGAGCTATGTTTGACCTTGAATTATAGTCATTCTTGTACATAGTTTGGTTCTGTACTGGACTCCTCCTCGTCTTCCTTTCCTTCCACTTCTCTCTCCCTCTCCCCTCTCCCCTCTGTCCTCTCTCTTCTCTCCTCTCTCCCTCTCCCCTCTCTCCTCTCTCCTCTCCTCATTGTTCATCTCTGCAGCATTGAGGATGGAACCATGTGCAGGACCCGCTCATGCTAGACAACTACTCTACCAGTGAGCCCCACTCCTGGTCATACTGCTATTTTCAACCTGGTGAACTACAATCGGGGTGAGCAGGTCTGAAGGGAAGGGATCCAGCCCTCGGGAAAGTAGCACCTAAGAGCTCTCTCAAGCAGAGTTTAGAAGCATATGACAAACCAGGCCACCAAAGTGTGAATTTTGAAGCAGAGGCCCTGTGATTCTGCCTGAGGCACTCAGCGTGTCAGGATAGGAAGAAGGCAAGGACAGGGGGCTTCTACCTCAAGCCAGCCAAGAAAGAGATTAGTTTAGAACTGTGTCACCCAGGCCATTTCCATAACCTCCAAGGTTATCTCTCCCTCCTTCCAATCACCACACATTGGCTGTCATTCTATGTCACTCTCAACTCAAACACTCTCAAAGTCTCCCCTTGGCCAGAAACTCTAAATTCCTGAGCTCCAATCTCCCTCATTCTCTGTTCCCCCTACAATGCAACATTTACTATTCAAAACTAGCTTATTTATAACTCCCCCCCCCCCAGTGCACGTTACAATTTCCTGCCCGAACACCTTTCCGCAGGCCTCATTCTGTTCTCCTCATACTCCTACCTATAGCCACGTTCTGAGCTCAATTTAAATCATACCTCTCCCAGGAAGAAATTTTTTGGCTTCCTTGGCCCATATTTCTTTTTAGTCCGACATCTGCTAAGTGTGCACCGTATGCCAAACACGCTACGTGTGTCGTCTCACTGAGCCCTTCCAGGAGCTCTGTGACTTCAGCTTTGCTCTTAATTCCAAAAGTGAGGTACCTTGCTCAAAGTCACATGGCTAGAAAACAGGAAAGTCAGTGACAAACCTTGGTGTATGAAAATTACAGCACCTGCCATACACAAAATAATCTACTGATGCTTTTATTTGAACTGCAAAGCAAATTATAATCTTACCTCTCCTTTGTGACACCAAAGGCCCATGGAAAAAAGGTGGAAAATTTTAATTATACTCTCTAAAGTTAGATTATGTCCTCGACAGTTTCTGGTGCCATAAAGTAGAATAGGCCGCTGATAACGTAATGACTCATGACAGCATATAAATGATTCTTTGGCAAACTTCCTAAAGTTCACTAGGGTGGATCAGTTCTGATAATCAGATCAAGCTGCCTGTCCTAGGAAGCCATACACGCAACACTAATGTATAGGTTAGGTGATGGAGAAACTTCAACTTTGAATAATTCTAGGAAGATCAATTGGTTTTATTACATTCTCAGTGGGTTTTATGGTCTTGAGCAGGTTAGGAAACATACTTAGGAAAGATATTCAGGCGTGGAATCTGGTACAAGCAAGTAGCTGAAAAGAGGATCCCTTTGGTTAGAATGTAAGAATTAATAGTTATGGAATCCCTTGTTAGACCCATTTGGAGCTTACCTGGCATGGTTTTGAAGAAGTTGTACTTCAGTTCAGGGAAGTGTTTCTCTGTCTCTGTCTCTGTCTCTGTCTCTGTCTCTCTCTCTCTCTCTCTCTCTCTCTCTTTCTCTCTCTCTTCCTGCCTCCCTCTTTTCCTCCTTCCCTCCCTCCATCTTTCTATTTTTACCCCAGAGATTGAACTCAGTACCTGGCCCTTGCCAGGCAGGCACTTAGGCTGCAAAGCTATCTCCCCAGTCCCCAAAGAAGCATCTTTCAAGGGAGTAGCCTTATCTCTATACCTGAAGTCAGAACTGTCCAGAGATAGGATGGTCATCTAGGGAGCAGAGAATTCCAGGGTATAAATCTTAAGTATGGAGTGAGCTCGTTTCAGGTCATGTGGAAGCATCTTAGCATTAGGTGGGGCTTTAGGAGTCAAAGGTCCCAGGGCTTCCTTACATCTTTGAGTTGTTTGTTTGCATGATGATTGTGTTGAAAACCATCAAGCAGGCATGATCACTTAGCTAAATCTCTGTACTGTGTGTGCCTTGGGCTCCCACATCCCTCACCCTATTGTGAATTCCGTTTTGTATCCACGGCTTGCTACACAGACGAACTTTCTACCACTCACACCAAAGGAGATCAACAGAGCAGAGAGTAGGCAGTTTGGTTTGGATTTCAACCACAACTGAGGAGAACTAAGTTGTTCCCATGGAGCTGTCGAAGCCCAGCACAGACTACTACAGAATGGCGTAGACCCAAATATCAAATGTTTTAACAGAAAAAGCCTTTGAAGTCCAATAAAGTTAGGTGGCTCTTAAAAAAAAAAAAACAAAGTTTAGTAGTTTTTGTTGTTGTTTTGTTTCTTTGCCTATTTGTTTTACTTCTTGAAACTTGGGATTTTCCAAGAACAGAGTACGCCATGCAATATTTCCCCAGGTTCTTTGAATATGAACTCTCCCTGCCCCCGAATGTTCTTGGCTGGTGCTCCAAAGAATATACTAATATTGCTCAAGACAACATTGTCAGACGGTCTCTATCTCCTATACCCCTAGCCTGTCTCTCTTCATTTTCTCAGTCCTCCTCCCTGTAACTGGGATTCTGTGGGGAGACATCTGGAGCCGCCAGAAGACCCTTCCTCAGCCCAGTAGGATTTCTGCAAGTGGTATAGGTTTAGGCGTGTAATGAATTTAGATTTAATTTGCAAGTGAAAAAGCTTGCTTTCTTTTGTAGCTTACACCAAAGCTCAAATGTCTAAGCTTCCAGGGTTTAAGTCTAATTAACTGTATTTCACAGCTTATTTAAAGAAAAGAATGGAGGCATTAAAATTGTAAAATCTAATTTTTGAGTAAATCTTTCAGTGCAAAATTAATGTCGCAGTATTAGAACTGCCTTGGCAATATATCTCTTGTCTTCAAATTTCAAAATGAGCTTTTGCAAACATGAAATTATTCATTAGACTGTCTGGTAAAGAGATAAATAAGTGTCTCTTCAAATCCTCAATCTCCTCTTCTCTATTTGGCCAAACACAGACTTATTTGGTGTGAGGGGCAAGTGGGTTGATTCTATTTGTGAATTCCACAGGTAAGAACAGAAGTAACAAGAAGGACCTTGTGCTTGTCCACAGGGGGAGCTAGGGTACAGACAGAGCCCCATCTCCGTCCCCAGTTTAGTCCTGAGGGATTGACTCGTCCTCAGGCTGATATGCTGCAGCCAGGAGCAGAGCTCTGCCAAGGTTGCACGTCCTTTAACCCCTCCCTGATCAACCTCCATAGCAGGTTGGCTGTGCAGGCCCCTAACCATTTGCAGATATTGCCGCCCATCCTCCAAGCCTCTCCAGGCCATCCCACAACCTGGAAGGCTCTGCCATCACCCCTCACATCACTTCCTCCCTTGTGTTGGCTTAATAGCTACTCAGCCACATTTTATGGTTCTCTCTCTCTCTCTCTCTCTCTGTCTCTCTCTCTTTCTGGTATAGGGCATGGAACACTGAACCTTGTACTTGCCAGGCAGGCAATTATGCTGCTGAGCTATATCCCCAGCCCAAACTATATCTGATTAAGGTCTGGCTCTCTAACTGTTTTTTTTTTTTTTGTTGTTGCTGCAGTAGTGGAGATTGAACTCAGGTCCTTGCGCTTGCCAGGTAGGTGCTTATGCTGCTGAGCTATATCAGCCACATTTTAAAGGATTCCTCCCTGGGATCCTTTCTTGACTCCAGATCAGGAAAGCTACGCTCTCAGGAGCCCTCCCAGCACCGTGTCACGGCCTCGACAACATTTAATGGGTACTCTGTCCCACGACACATCCCACAGTGGTACAGTCAAAAGAGAGAAGATGGACATTCAGAAAACAATGAAAACTAATCTAAACCTTTCGTGACGTCGCTTGAAAAATGCCACAGAGTGTTCATTCCTAACAAACCACAGAACTTTAAAAAAACCCTTGTATTCATCTCTCTCTCAATAGCTCACAGCACATGGCAGCCTCCCATTTTCTTTCCCTACCCAGAAATGCTCTGCAAGCCGCTCTGCGCGCAGCTTTCGCTTGCTTTGATTTCTTTCTCTCCTTCCTTCGCCCTCCCAGAACTTACTTGTGAGCAACTCTCTTTACTTTCATTCTTGTTTTTGAATTAGAAGAGATTAAAATATTCACACAACAGCAGAGCACAATGGAGTGAACACTCACGAGCCTGCCACCGATTAGAGATGGGCCAGCATCTTGTCAAATTTGCTTCCGCTCTCTGCCCTTTGCAGCCAGCCAGTCCAGCGGAGGAGGTCACAGATGCAGCGGCTGGGCAAAGACCAGAAACAAGGGAAGTGGTCTTCGTGGGTAATCAGGGAAGGCGAGAGACTGTAGCAAGCTACAGTGAACGTGCCCTGCCTGGTACCTCTTAACGAAACGCCCGTCAGGAGCGCTCATCTTCAGAGCTCCTTTCTTTCCTATTCAGTTCTTGAAATGGCACTCGGCATAAGGTGGCGTGAAAATGTGAGGTCGTGTGGGGGTCGGTCTTGTCAGGTTTCCTAGTTTTATCCAGAGAGGCTACAAAGTCCAGCTTTGCACCACGCTTCTAACCACAGCACTCTGGGAGACTGAGGCAGAAGTGCAAATTCTAGCCCAGTCTGGGCACTTTAGCAATCTGGTGAGCCCTTGTCTCAAAATGAAAATAATTAAAGTGCTGGGAATGTAGTTCAGTATAAAGGTCCTGGGTTCAATTCACTCCCCATAGCCCCCTACCCTACCCAAGAATCAATCTCAAGAGCAATCTGTTTTAACTGTTGGACACTATCTTTAATTTTTTTTTTTTTTTTTTTTAACCCCACTGTGAGCTAGGTGGCTGTACTGATAATCACGACTTCTGGCTCAAGCTTGCTGGGGCTTCTTGAATTTCCTGTGCAGCTGTTACCTGATCTCAGCCCGATAGGAAGGCGGGGGATTATAGCTCAGTGGTAGAGAGCGGCAAAGACTTTGCGCTTCTTCCTGAGACACATGCACGTAAGCCTGCACGGATGCACGTAAGCCTGTACGCATGCACGTAAGCCTGCACGCATGCACGTAAGTCTGCACGCATGTACGTAAGCCTGCACGCATGCACGTAAGCCCGCACGTGCGCATGCGTTCACGTCTTAGTTTGCGGCTGCCCGGGGTTGGCTTAGCTTGTTCTCTGAAGATTCTGAATGCAGAGTGGCCCAGAAGGGCGTGTGTGGACCATGTGCCTTCGGTCTGTCGGTTCCAGTCAGCTCTGATGACTACCTTTGCCCCGCCTCTGAAGAGGGCACGTCCTCTCGCAGACTCTAACATGGTTGAACCCTTCCAGACTTACTTCCCAGAATTCCACTCTGCGGGCCTTCACAAGAGAGGCAACTGGTACGTGAGCGAGTGAGAGCCCAGCGCCCAGCGCCCAATGCCCAGCCGCTGCCCATCTGTCTCCGCAGTGCCACCTGCAGGAGGGCGGTAAAACCTTCAGCTCTCCAGATGTGGGCAGAGGCAGCGTTTTTTTTTCTCCAGAAATCTTGGTCCAGCTGGAGCTTCTTCCCAGTCAGTGGTAGTCACTTCAGCGCGACAGTTTGCGTCTGGTGTCTGGTGCCCTCTGTAGAATGATGTGCCCAGGCTTGCTGCCCCTGGGAGGAGACTGGTAGGGCACTTGGGTGCAGGCACGAGCTAGCGCTGCTCTTGTTGGCTGTGACATTGACAAGGATTTTTTTTTTTTTTTGTCTTTTTGAGACAGGGTCTCGCTATGCAGTTGAGGCTGGCCTTGAGCTCACTTTTGTAGCCCAGGCTGGTCTCGAACTCGCACCAATCCTCCTGCCTCAGCCTCCCGAGTGCTGGGATTACAGGCGTGAGCCACCACGCCCGGCCTTGACAAGGATTTTACCTTTCGTGGGCTCCCTTTTCTTTGTTGCTAACATGGGAATATCTGACTGCCTACCTGGTGGGCATATTGGGAGGATGAAATGGGTACCAGGGTCCTTGTGAATGTGACAGGAGGGTGAAGCACGTGGTAGGGTCAAGCTGTGGTTTTCTCTCATGTGTAAAAGGGCTGTGTGCCACGGGGAGTGCATGGAGAAAGCGTGCCACGTAGTAAGGACGGCAGAGATGTCAACTTCTGCTGCTGGGGAATTCACTGAGGCATTGCGCAGGGCTGCTGGGTACATGGCTGAGCTTCGAGCTTCCATGATGAGGCGAGACATGTCCTGGGGCCACTTTGAGGCTTCTAGGGGTGAGGAAGTGTAGGCGGGGAGTGTGCTGACCACTGCAGCTCTTGCAGGATGGGGTATGGATGACCTGGACTTGGGGCCAGCTGTCGAGGAGAGGGACCAGGAAGAAGCCTGGAGACGCACAGCAGAGTCATTGCCAGAGCGGTTGGGGCCCGCGCAGGCCCGCAGGCACCTTGGAGAGGACCTTTATGAAGACAAGATGCAGAAGAGAGCAGAGCCAGATGCGGGACACTGGACCGAGACTCCTGGGCCTGGACTCTGCTTTCAGTCCTGCAGTGAGTAGAGGCAGGAACTCCACGGTGTGCATCTCACAGGCACCCGATTCCATGATTCTGCTTGTACAGGGAGTCTCCCTTGCTCCTCTGCCTGCTGCCAGTGGTGGCTGCAAGCCTGCTCCTGCCTGTCCTCCGAGTCTACTTCTTAGCTCTACCTCAAGACCTCTCCTGAATGCCATGTGCGGTGTTTCTATTTGGCTTAGAGAAGACAGGTGTCTCTTGGTGAACTGTGGCCTGATGTAGAATTCAAGAAACATCCAGGGGCCTTTGAAACCATCAAACTTGTAGGCTTAGGCTTCTGAGAAGCAGGATAAACAAATCTGGACCGAAGAGGAAACTCATTCTCCTTTCTTTCCTTTGCCTTTCAAACTCATCAAAGTCAAGTTCTCAGAGCTCTACTGTCTCACAAGTGCCTTTAGATGGGTCTCATTGTTTTATTTATTGTGCTTATCACAAGTACAGGCAGCCTGGAGATTTCTGGGCCAGTGGAGACCTCTTTCAGGGAGTGTTGACATTTCTGGGGATCTGAATGGTTCTTAGTCTCTCTCTCTCTTGCCTGGGTAGGCCTGACTGAGATAGTTTACAAATAGAGGTTACCCAGGTGGGTCTCTCTGGGTCTAGCAGGCCTGGGATACCTCTCTAGCCATACTCCACTGACCCAAAGCAGCCAGATCTGTGCTCAGATTTGTGTTAATACCCTGAAACCTAGTTCTACTCTGTGCCCTCCTGGTGGAACTCTGCCCTGCAAATGCAAGATTCAGGAGCAGCCCTGGTGAAGGTCTCTATGACCTTTATGGGGAAATAATGTTTATTAAATATGAACCAGGAGCCAATTCTCTGTGCGAGGTCGGGGAATAGGGAGACACAGATGTAAAGGAAGTCTATCGTGTGGCTCCTTGGGGGAGATGGAAGCATCAGTCAGTCATTCTGCCACCAGGTGGGCTGGGATGGTGTGACATGGTAGGGACCAAATGAGGTGGATAGACAGATGGGTGCTGTTGTAAATGGGAGGAAGAGGAAGGTTTCCTAAAGGTGACAAAGTCAAAAGGTGATCAGCCCAGGGCAGGAGTTAGGTGGAGCAGACTGAGGAGCAAAGATCCAGAAGCAGGGCATGTGAGAAGACACATGGTGGATATCCCAGTGCTGTGGTGGAAAAAAGATGGTCAGGGAGGGATGGTGGAAGATCGGGTCAGGCAAGATCACAGAATGCTTAGCTTTGCCTGATAGGCCTCTGGGATTCTCTGCCAGTGGTGGAGGAGTAGTAACCATGGGATGGCTTTGACTCTGGTAGGTACAAAACTGGCATTGCACTAGGGCCACAGTCTCAGTCATTCCTGGAACCTTTGCTGCCAGAGGGGGATTAGGACTTTGGTTGAAAATGAGATATATGATCTGGGCTCAGAGTAACAGCTCTCTATCACGGGCTTTGCTGGACATCTGCTTTCTCTTGGGCAACTGGTTGAAAGGAATACTGTAGAGGGATTGATTCTCAGCACACACACCTAATCCCTCTTGTGGGGGCTCAGCGTGGGGCCACCTTAGCCCTTCTAGATGTAGTGAAGCAGCAGCATGAGGAGCTCAGGCCAGCTGTGTGATCTTAGCTGGCTCCAGGCTCTCTGTATCTCCTTATCATCTTTGCAGTGCGGTCGATACTACCTTTCTTGTCCACATGAGATAATGTATATGAAAGAGCTTTGAAAGCTATAAAGCATTCTATGGATGCAAAGTATTATCCTTTTCCCCCTTTCCTTTTACTATCATCCCATCTAGTCTCAGTTTGCCCTGTAATTGAGCCAGGACCAAAGACTTACCTTCTGCCATATCACAGTGGCTTTCTGCTGCAGAAGGCAGATCGGATCACGTTAATGTTTTAGGAATTTCTGGAAGAAGCAGCAGGAGTAGTAAAGAGGCCTGGAATTGATCAGGCACTACTGAGCAGAGGAAGTAAGCCTGAGTCCAAGAAAACATGTGAGAAGGGGAGGAGAGAATTTCTTAATTGTTGTTACTAATGCTGTTGGCCTTCATATTTGTCATAATCTTTATCATTACTATGATCTTCTTCATAATTTTTTTGGTCTGGATCCTAAACACCCTTGTGTCCATCTTTGACTTTTCACTTTTTTTTTTATGTACTTGGTACAAGCTCTCACTATGCAGCTTGGACTCATAGTGACCCTCCTATTTTCACCCTCCCCAGTGGTGGGACTATAGGCATGTGCCACCACTACCAGTCTCGGTGGCCAGTTCAGCATGCCTGGGCTTGGTGTCACTGTGCCATGTGGTGCTAGGGGTCAAACCCCAGTCCCTGCACTTGCCTAAGCAGGTGCTTAGTCTGCTGAGCTATCTTGCCAGCCCTTATTTTTCAGCTCTTAATGGTCCAGTCCAAATATTTTCTCTGCCCAGAAACATTTCTTCTCTTCCCTGAGTGTCTCCTCTCCCCGAGGCCTGTTGGCCTTGCTCTCACGATGCTTCTCTCTTGTCTGCATTGCAGTCATCTGTGGACATTTCCCTTCCTTCCTTTGGGCTTAAGCCCCTCAAGAGAAGAGACCATGGCTCTGGTCCCTTCTTCATATCCCCTTGTTAACTTCTTGTATCTAAGAAGCTACTGTGAACTCTACAGGGGTTAAGAACCCATCTGTCCTCAGGAAGTGTCATTCAGAGTCATGTGCCTGACTGCTGAGGCATGTGTTTTAGAAGCATGTTTTAGGGCAGTTTAGTTTTGCAAAATATATGTCTGGTCAAGTCTGAGTCCATGAGCAGAAGCCTGGCAAATCTTATCCTTGCACATGGGTTCTTTTGTGCTACTTACATTTTAATTTTTTTGAAAAAAATCTTTATTTTTAAAATTTATTTATTTGGTATGGGGTCTCGTTACACAGCTTGGACTACTGATCCTCTTGTCTCAGCCTCCCCAGCACTGGGATTACAGGCGTGTGCTACCCCGCCTGGTTTCAGTGGCTGGCTTGGTGTTCCTGGGGTTCTGGGGCTAGCATGGCATGAGGTATCAGGGATCAAACCTGGGTCCTTGTGCTTGCCAGGCAGGTGCTTAGACTGTTGAGCTAGTTCCCAAGCCCCATGTTAATTAAATTTTATTCCTTCTTTATGGGTGGAGAATGAGGCTGCCTAGGCACTAGGAAGGAAGGAAGGAAGGAAGGAAGGAAGGAAGGAAGGAAGGAAGGAAGAAAGGAAGAGTTAGAAGGCAGGATAGGACAGAGGTTGCTGTGAGTTTGGGAAGAGAGCAAGGCCCTCTGCTCTGTTCCAGAGATGTGAAGGAGCAATTTCCCCATCCTTTGCACTCCAGCCATCAGAACCTTCTGAGCTGCCATTTTTTCCCATTGAAACAGTGGCTTGCCCAGAGAGGTGATTCTTACTAATTACTAGATTGCTTTGTGCCTGTTGTTCCTAGATTGGCCAGGTGGGGCCTGTCTCCAGAGGGGCTCCTATTGCCTCTTTGAGAAGCAGAAGCCAGCCAAGGAGAGTGAAGAAGCAAGAAAGAGGAGCCGTTGTACTCCTTCACCCAACACTCCATTTATAGCTGGGCCTTTCGGGTTGCTGGCTGGGAGGTCTGGTTCTGGAACTGGGACTCACATTCATTCCCAAGGCAGCATATGTTGAAAGTGCACGACACCATTCACACCCATGTCCAAGTGCCTGTGTGCGCAGCTGCTGCGTGCTCAGTGAGTCACATGGTGGTGCAGGCTCTCAGTGACCAGGGTGCACAACCAGGAAGCGACAGCAGACAGACACCGTAGGCCCAGCTGGAGTGGTTGAATACACACGGAAACTCCTGCAGACAGAGGTGTGCAAATGTTTAGAGATTTGAGAGTGATAATTAACTGCTTCTCTCTTCCCATCAATTTCTGAGCCAAGTGAATAATAGAGACAAATATTTCTGGGTTTCATTTCACTTTAAGATGCACATATTTTCACACGAGTATGTTTTATAATAGATAGTTTGTAGGTTGTAAAGCACATGCCAATTAGGTTTTTCGGCATACCAGCTTTCTAACCAGCAAAGATGATTTAAACAAATGAAGCTCCCATGAGCTTTCTACCTTTCCCTTCTGCTTTCAGCTTGCCAAGAGGAGAGTCACAAGTCAGGAATCCAGATACCTGAAGGCCTGCCTGCTCTTGGGCAGAGCTCACCTTGGCCTTCTTACCTGCCAGGAAAGGGCCAACATATGCACCTGTCCCTGGCCCTGGCCTTGCAGACACCGTGACCCAGGCCTTCTTCAGTCTTTCCAATTAGGCAATTAGGCAAGGAGAGAGACAGGAAAGGGAGGCCAATGCAGAGGAAAGAAGAGGGTTTCTCCCCAACTGTACGAATCAGGCAGAAACGTGGAGAAGTGGTTATCCCTTCAAGGTAGATACATTGTGGTGGCTAAAATGAGTTAAAATATACACAAATACATTTACACACAGGCAGTTTGTATACCCACATATGTATTGCACAAGAGATTCAGATGGTCCAGGATGCACATGTAAGCAGTTGCACCTATGTGACATAGGCAACATAGACAGTCAGATATGTGCAGAGAGACCTAGTAAAACTATGCATGCAGCCTCATGAACACATAGTCACTTGGTACAGACAGATCCTCCTGTGTGGACATAGTGCATGCAGAGGCCAAGACTATGTATACCCTTGTGTTTGTTCCTGAAACGTGGCAGTGTTACCCTTCAGGGAGCTGTGAGCCACTTGTCAGTAGAAGACAGAGTGCACAGATCTGCTCTTGAGTACACTTTATGGAGTTCCTTAAGCCAGAGGGCTGCTGAGGGCTTTGTGTTGGCAGAGTAACCAGCATTGAGCCTGTCTCCAGAGTCTTCCTAACATATCACAGTGTGGCAGCTTGGACCTCTTCACACAGTTCTAGCCTTTTGGAACACCCTTAGACCTTAGACTCAAGTCCCTGGTGTCCAGGGGCTTGAGAGAAAGCTGCTTTCTTCTTTGAATCCCTCTTAAAACTTCAATTTTCAGGCTGAGCTAGCATCCTCACACAAAGATGGAAGATTGTATGGCTTGCCTTTTAACTGTTTAGTTCTGGAAGCTGAGCCTCCTGAAGGATAGCTCTTGTGCCTTTGATTAATCTCTCCAAACCCAGGTTGTCCATACAGATGCTGTCATTAACGATGATGGCCAGAGAGGAGATGATTTGTGTACACCAACAATCTAACTGGGATCTGAGACCAGCACCCAGTTTTCATTTGTGTGTGCCTTTGAAGCGATTAACATATGATTAACATGAAATGTTCATCTGTGTGTTCTCTATGTGAATGTGTATATATGCATGTGGGTCAATCATGTATGAGTGTTGATGTCTGTGTGTACCTGGGTGCAATTGTATCTGGAAAACTATGTGGGTACCTATACTGTGTGTCAACATAATCAACATAAATTCTGTGCTTGTAGCTATCTACTATACTCCTGATTACATGTCAGTCCTGAGTGTGGCCAACATTCAGATGCCCTTCTACGTGTGTCTCAGTGTGGATAACTGTGAGTGTGTACAAGGCCATCCTTGCCTGAGCTGGGCAAGCATGTACTGCCTGTGTGTCCATCTTTGTGGGCCCATGCATGCATGCACACCCATGTGCATGCATCTGCGGTGTGCACCTGACCGTTGGTGCTCACCCTGGCAAGTGCTGCTTGAACTCATGGTGGCAGATGGATCGCGTGTGTTTCTGGCTAGCCCTGGCATTTCCTGACCATATGAAGTGTGCTTGCCTTTGTGACTCAGACAGCATGAGCCCTCTACTCAGTCCTTGTGGTGCCTGGGGACACCCCAGCCCCTGATGCTGTCTGCCTTATTGGTCACTCAACCACAGCCTGTGTCTTTCCACTCAAGGAAAGGTCACCTGGACCCCCATGCAGGCTCAAATCATGTAACCTTTCATGTTCTCTCTCCTATGGGGTCCGTTCAATTTCCAGCCTCTCTGGGGTCCCATTTGTATGATGTCAGGTGGAGAGTGACACTGTGGGTTGGTACAGTCTTTCTAAAGCAGTGTGACTCCATGCCTGGGGGCTCGCTTGCTGGGTAGAACATTCTATGGGCTCAGATAACTATTTCTTTTCCGTTGCAAAACCTCAATTTCAGCATTACGGTCACAGCCTGCTGGAGACCATTACATCCAAGTCCCCCCATTCTTAAGGGCAGAGGCAATGCAGCTTAAGCAGGAAATGAGACTTACAGTAGTGACAAGAGCCTGCAGTAGTCATAACATTCTCAGACTCCTAGTCCATTGCCCCTTTCCTTATTTATACTCAATTTGTTTACATGGAGAAGATGGCTATCTGCCAAAGATTGCTGTTTTCTTTTAAAAGTACCTACAAGGTAGTTTTACCTTGTAGTTGATAAGTGCCCATTCCAGGCGGCATTCATAGCATCTTCTCATGGTATATATCCTTTCCATCTTCCCCTCTTTGCTGGCCAGGAGTCAGTACCCCGGAACAGCCATATGTTGAAGGTAGCACAGATTTTATGTCTGACATCTTGAATGGGTCCCTCAAACAGAGAACTTCTCTAGACAAAAATCAGTAAATAATAGATAGATAGATAGATAGATAGATAGATAGATCCAGCCCTGCCCTCGGGGCGGGCTGAGCTGGCCATAAAAATGAGTGAATAAACAAACAAAGGTTCTGAAACAAGAAAAAAAAATAAATAAAATTTAAAAATTCTAAAAAAAAAAAAAATACACTATCTTTTCTTATTTTAGGAAACAGTCCTCAAGTAAAACCTCCTCGAACTTTTTTTCATGACCTTGTCTCTAAATGCCATACCATAGACTGGGGTCCCTCTTGGGCACCTAGAGGCAAGTTCAAGTCACCATGGTAATACCTGAAGTGTATAAGATGGATGGCCTTGCTCACTACTGCAAGCCCAGGTGTGTTTCCAGCAAATTCCACTCTTCAGAAGAATCACTGGCTTTGCTCTCGTGCCTAAGGGCCATTAGTTAAGACTTTAGATAGAAGCAGCTTTCCCTGCACATGTCATCCCTTGGGCCAATGGACTTGCATCTTGCAAGATCAAATAGTGTTGCAGTTGGTGGCCAGAGACTTGGCTTGACTGTCCCACTTCCAACTAGACCTTTTCTGTTTCCAAATGGTTCCATTGTGAGTTCTTTGTCACCTAGTCCCATGAACTACGGCTGGAGGTAGGTTTCGTTGTGGCAGTCTGGTTCAGTGCTACTGATTTCAAGAAATGCTTCTGAGGATTCCCCCAAGCTAAGCCCCCTGAGTTCACATCTATGCCATCCTTGGACTTTCAGCTCTGCTAGAAGCAGAGATAAAGCCTATGAAAAAACAGTAGAATGGGGGATCAAGACAGCTCAGAGACCTACTTATATAGGAAAAGTTGTAAGGTACTAGGTATGCTGCATGCATGCATAGAAAGCATGCCCTACTCCTGCTCCAATATTTTATGCTAGGGCCAGAGTTTTAACTCTTGAGCTTATCATTCAAGATGTGCACAACAATATTTCATTTTATTCTTCACCACCTCCCATTAATGCATTTCCTTATTCCACCTCTCCTGGGGCAGTTGTTGGTTCTAAAAATGCTTTGGCTTTTTATACCAGGCTTTCTTTGTGATTTTTTTCTCTTGGCCTGGAATACTTTCTATTTTCCTGGCTTTCTAATTTCCTCTTTATCCTTTACCTGGCTTATTGTTAGTTCTGCTCAGTCTTCTCTGACCTTCCTACCGGCTTCCAACAAAGTAAGGGGCTGCCTGCATTTAGATCAGGTTCTATAATAGAGTTGGACTTGGCAGATGTCTAGACTGACACAGGGTGCTTGAGGCCCGGGTCAAACTGTCGGATCCCCAACATTTAATAGAACATGTGTGTCTCTGTGCCAGCAATCAAATGAGGGTGACTTCTGTCTGCTGAGCCTGGTTGAGGTGAGAACTGCTTCACTCAATGGCACTTTGTCTGAAGATCTTCCTTGTGCTTCAGTCCCTCTGGCTTCATGTTTGTCGCCAGACCTCCCTTTTGACATGGGGAGGATGAAGGATAATAACAGGGATGCTTTCTTCCTTTCTAGTGAACAGCTAGAGGAAAACAGAAACTGCAGAGTGAGATAAAGCCAGAGCCTTGAGCTGAGTTAGCTCAAGAGATGCAGTTAAGGAACATCAGCTCCATGGAGGAAAACAAAGGGTGGAGCCAGTGGGTAAGATCATGTTTCTTTTCTTTTTTGGGGGAAGGGTCTATAGGGTGTTTAAGGTCTCACTACTAGAGCAGATTCATAGTGATCCACCTTGTTGATAGCTTCCCAAGAGCTGGGATTACAGGTGTGCACCCCCATGCCCAGTATCAATTGCGTGCTCTGGGGTGGGGCCAGCATGACAGGCCCAGGGATCAAACCCCCAGCCCCTGTGCCTACTTGCAGGCACTTTAATCTGATGAGCTAGTTGGCCAGCCCCCATCTGTTCTATTATTCTTTACTTTGTAGTATCTTGGAACCCAGCATATGCTTTATCATTCATGCCACATCGTAGTTAGGCGATACACTTTTCTTTCTTAATGATATATAAAGTGATGTTGTATTTTAACAATGATGGTTTCTTAGGTTTGATGAAATAAGTTCCTCTGGTAGTAGAGGTTGAGGCATGGATGGCTGAGTAACCTCAATACCGTGGTCAGGGTTGGATGCTAGTCCAAGCAGGGCCAGGACTGGTGTGAGACAAGTGAGCTGTCCAACAGGGGGTAAGAGACTGGGCTGGTGAGCTGCGGAGAAGGCTGGAACTCCCCATCACTCTGTGAAACCAAATGGAGCTCAGCAGCAGGTAGCAGTCACCCCAGGTAGGGGTTACCCCAGCTCTGTCTTAAGTCTCTCAAGTTCTAGGAGAAGATGAGGAAGGAGGGTGGGGAAAAATGAAATAAAGATATTCTACTCTTGGACCAACAGTGGCCCTATAAAATGAAGAAGTCAAGAATAAATATGATTGTTTGATCATCTTGTCTGTGAAAATGGCATAGCTTGAGACACCTTTTAGGAGCGCCTTGTTTAAATGCAGTATCTGCATGTATGGAAATATTAAAAAGAAACCCATTTTATTGTTCAATGCGTGTGTGATAATAATTAAAGTAAAAATACTTTGATTAAACCTCAATCCAGATTAGTGGAATTAGTTTTTCATCTAGGGTTGAGAATCACTGACCAAAAGTATTTCTTAATTATTTAATACTAGCTGCTGAGAATTGCTTTCAGAATCTAAATTACATTGTGAATCCATGAATTGGAGAGAGAATGTAGTTTACATTTGAGTAACTCTTTTGACTTGCAAAGCACATCAGTGTGATTATTCTGATCCTCAGAGTTGGAGAGGCAAGTTGTTATCATCATGTGTATTTTACAGAAGAGGATCCAGGGTCAGTGGTCAAGAAGCATTGCAAAGGGAGGTGATGTCCAGGCTGAGCAATGGGGAGAATGCTGCTGTGGTCCAAGAGATTAAAGAAGCAGAGCCAAAACGAGCTGGCGTTTGGTGTTTGTGGAAGAGAGGAGACGGGGAGAGTGTGCCCTGGAAGGACTGTGTCAAATGTGAGAGAGTAGGAGAAGGTGGAACGGGTAGGCAGGGCTGAGGAAATTGTCTCTCCAGATAAATCCTCAGGAATGAAATAGAAAACTAGTGAGTAGTTTTAGTGGATGGGAAGCCACCTTCAGAATCTGCTGAAGAACTTGGCTTTAGTCAGAGGTGGGAGACATGATAGAGAGGAAAATCAAGATTTTTCTAGACAGTCCATGTTGGTGTTGAAGGTGAAGTGAAGATTAGACGCCAGGAGGAATAGACCAGGATCCCAGAAGCCAAGAGTAGACAGAATGGCTGGGCATGGCATTTCCAGGGTCCTATAGAAGTGAAGAGGGACAGGGACAGGAAAGCATGCGGTGAGAGGCGAGAGCAGGGTTTCCGTGGAGTGGCCCCTGGAGCAGAACAGTGTTGGTGGCCACCCATGGAGCCCCTGTGTTGTTGGGGCTCGGTAGAGGTTGGGATGGAGACACCAAACTCAGCTGTGCTAGTTCACTGCAGGGGAATCGAGTGCACAGGGAGCAAGGAGGGACGATCGGCAGAGTTCTGCAGGGCAGCGGTTCGGTCTCCTCTCCCTGCGATGAGGCAGCAGTGAAGAAATTTTGTCCAGCAGCCTGTGGAGTGGGGTCATGTCCCCTCTGTGTCTCTGCAGAGCATGGGGACAGGCGGAGCGAGGCACATCACCCATTCCTCCGTGAGATAAAAGGATCATCCCAGAGAGCAACTGCCTAGCCAGCTGTGGGTCTTTGACAATGGGCAGCTGAGACAGCATGTCCTTGGCTGCCGGCTTCCTCTCTTAGCTTCTTTTTAGCAAGTTCTGAATCATAATGAAAATTTTTCCTTGGATGTAGTTTAAGTCTGACAATCAAATCACTACCAAATCAATTCTTTGCAATCAATGTTTTTCTAATGAATTTTGCATTTCTAATGGCAGGACCCGACACTACCTGTTTGCTTTCCCTCTTGCCCTTGGCTCCCTCCCCTGTCTCCCTGCTTTAAGCACCGTGCAGGAGAGGCTGTAGGAACAATAGGAAGTCAGGTAATGGCTTTGCTTTTTCAGCTTCTTCTCGATTTCTCTTCACTCTTTGTCTCGGCATCCCTCACTGGGAAACTTAATGGGGTGTTTCTGGAGCAATTAGAGTGATTTAAATAGCCCACTGAACAAAATTTGTCAGAAAAAAACCTCACAACCCACCAGATCTCCCCCATATGTCTGTTACATCCTGGCCAGAGAAGGAGCAGAAAGGTGCCGGGAACATAGAGGGTGCACGCCCCCCTCTCCCATCATGCCTTCCTCTGATCCTCCAGCAACTCTTGCACTCCAGGGCACATAGTGAATTAGATGCAAATTTTCTTTTTTATTTCAGACATTCTGAAGGATTTATGGGCAAAATAACACATCCATTACTAAGTGTTGCACACAAGGCAGGAGAATGACTCCCAGGGCCGATTCTGAAAGTCGCGACTCCTGTACAAATTAAGACAGTACAGACTTGAAGTCTAGTGTTCCAGAGAGGTGATACACATTATGTGCTACAAATTTAGAGGCTCTGTGGTGGGCACGATAATGCCACCATCCTCTATGTCTGTGTCCTAGAACCTGTGAATGTAACCAAGACAATGAAAGTTGCACATCAGTTGACCTTAAAATAGGAAGAGTATCCTGAGTTCTTTGGGTGGGCCCAGTGTAATTACAAGGGTCTCTCAAAGTGGGGATGGAGGCAGAAGAGGTCAGTGATGCTTTGTGGAAAGAACTGAGCCCTGCATTGCTGGTTCTGAAGATGGAGGAAGGGGCCATAAGCCCAGGGAAGTAGGTGGCATCTGAAACCTGGAAAAAACTGAAAAAGATTCTTCTCTGGAGTTCCCAGAAGGACACATAGCCTATTTGGCATCTTAGTTTTAACCAGTGATTTATATACCAGACCTTTGATGTTCTGAACTGTAAGACAGTAGTACATTTTTTGTTGTTCTCAGCACAACTAAACTGAGCTCAACTTGTCACAACAACAACAGGAAACTCATACCAAAATGATCGTGTTTGTCAGATGTCTTGGAACTGACTGAGGAAGTCAGGGTAAGCTTGAGGTACCTGATAACTGAGTCTAACAGACCACACAAAATATAGTTTTTAATTAAGACATGTTCAAAACACAGTTAGAATCCCCCAAAGGGACCTTGCAGGTGTGAGGAACATCTGAGCAACTCCCTGATGAATTCATTTGTTCAAGGAATTATTGGGGGGCCAACCAGCCACTCCTCATTCTTTACTTGCTCTGGGGAAAGTATCCATCCCCTCCTTACCACCTGTTTCTGCCATCCACCTGCGCCCTAGTTAAGGGCACAATCTTTGCCATCAGCCAGGCTGGTGTTTGAATCCTGCCTCTTATCTGATGAAGCAGAGGGTATTAGCCTAATCATTCTGAGCTCATTTTCTCACCTTTCAGGGGTGTATAATAATTAACCTCTGGGGGTTGTTGTGGAAATGATGTATGTCAAGTGTATAGTACCTGACCTGAAGCAAAAGCTGTAGAAACGTAGATCTTAACACTGGGCATGACAGCATACCCAAGGGCTTCTCAAAGGACAAATTTCTTCCCCTATTTTTAGCTTGCTTCCTACTTCATTGGGAAAACTGGAGCAATCAGAAGACTTTCATGAATTGCTACCTTTGCATTTACCCATGTACCAGTGACTGCCCGTCGTGTACTGCTGTCCTACACGATGTGTGGATCAGTGTTCATGCTATCTAGAGCTGACTTTTCTAGCTGTGTATACTGCCAATCTGTTAAAATGGGAATCATGAGTTTTTTTTTTTTTTTTTTTTTTTTTTTTTGTAGTACCAGGGATCAAACTCAGGACTTTGCACTTGCCAGGCAAGCACTTATTCCACTGAACTCTCCCCAGCGAGGATGGGAATCATGGATTGGCATAACAGCTCTGCTAGCAGCTGCAGACCTTGAGTGATAGCACTGCAGCCCTGCAATGTCTGTAGCTTTCATCTTTCAGTGTTATAGCTCTGGGGCTCCCAGCTTCCTCAGCCGTCAAGGCCAATGCTGCGCAGCAAGCTGAGCTCCTCTCACAGCTTCCACCTCTTTTGGTCAAACCTTGTTGACTGCTGCCACTGTTGCTGCTGAATGTCCCAGGATACTGCTGATTGACACTAGATGGTGACAGTCATTACTGGGCACAGTCCACACCTCTGGTTATTGCTGCTGTTGAGGTGCTAAGGCCACCTGTCTCTGCTGCCAGTCTCTGGAACTCTTCAGGGCTAGCAACCGTAGCCTTTTCTAAAAATAGGTTGTGTGTGTATGTGCGCGTGTGTGTGTGTGTGTGTGTGTGCGCGTGCGTGCGTGTGAGTATGTGTGTGTGCACATGATGGTTCTCGAGATTGAAGCCAAGACCTTTCCTCTTTTTGAAAGTGACCCACTATACAAGAAATGAATCGCAAGACTTATAGGACCAGTGGAACAACATTTTATTTAGACAAGGCTTGTGCTGCAGCCTGGTGGAGAGTTCAGGGAGGGGGAGAGGGAGGGGGAGAATGGTTAGGGTACTAGAGGAACCCCCCCGCCCCGTACCAACCAAAGTAGTGTGGAAGGAGCTGCTTCTGCAGCGTGGCAGGAGGCCACTGATAGGTCCAGATTTGAGCCTATAAGTCAAACCCAGGGATTGGTGCAAATTCAGTTCTGCTGCTTGGGTCAAGTTCAAGCCTGCTGTAGTCAGGGTAGGTATTTCCCAGGGTAGGTGCAGGCCAACCAGACCAGACACAGCCGTCATGGGGCTCATTCTGAGAAAACTGAGACGTGGCCTGACTGACAGCTGTCGCGGCTCCGTTAAAATCACTAGGCTAGTATAGGGCTGGCCACGGCTTTTGGGGAATCTCCAGGAGGGCTAGTCATGTAGTTATGGCTTAGTGTGGTTTTGGGATTTTGAGGAAGTTTGCAGTGGCCCCAGACCTTTCCTTGATCTTTGGCCTGCGGGAGCCAGAGAGGAACATCATAATAATCAACAGAGCTGCAGCTCCTCTCAGAGTGGCCAGGCCAGGAAAGCAGCCTTATGGTAACTGTGGGAGTCGGAGGAGGATAGAGAACTGAGGGGCCATCAAGGTAAATGAGTGGTGACAGCTATCTACGACTCCTCCCAGCTATCCCGGCAAAGAGCAAGGCTCAGGCCATTTCTCCTCCGTCTCATGCACGCTGGATCCCCTCTCCTCCTGCCTTCAGCAGTTGCAGTTCTTGCCTCTCTCTGTTTGTTCAGTATTTAGCGCTGCACTGAATCATTCATTCCCATCTGTATGTAAGCAGGCTAATTAGTATTCTTCCACCTTAAGACAATTCTGTTGATTTCTCTTTTAAGCTACTGGCCCTACTTCCTTGCACAGAGTCGGCCCCACCTAGTTAGGCCTCTTAGCACAGCTCTGCTACATCTCATCTCCCCACAGTGCCAGTGACCTCCTTCATCACTAGACTCAGGGGCCACTGTACTATCTTACGTTTTGCATGATCCATCAACAGCGCTTCTATTGCAGTGGCCACACTGGTTCCTTGTTTTCCCAGGTAGGGTAGTCTTGGGCTCTGCGTCTCAGAGATATTTTTTCTCATCTCCTTTGCCTTCTCAGCTCGTCTGTAAAGTTTCTAAATGTTGGGCTTGCTGTGACCTGCCCCACCAGGCTTGGTCCTCGATCACTGGGATCTCACCTGGCCTTGAAATATCAGCTGTACACTGGTGACCTAGTGATGGTCTCATGCCTTAGATAGAACATTGCTTCACTCTAGGACTTGGAGGGGGGCGGTTTCAGATACCAGTGTGCTTCAGGAATCTGCAAGAGGAGGAGAGTGCGTTGGACCCAGATGCCTTCCAGGCTGTGTGTGAATGAATGAAAGACCAAGGTTTGTCTTAGTCTCTTCTTGTCTCTAGACATCATACCTGACATCCACAGTTTGAAGAAGGGCCTGCTTCTTTTGGCTCACAGTTACAGAAATTTCAGCCTCCAGTAGGCAGGCTTCAATGCAGAAACAGCCTGGTGGAAGGGCCTGCTGAGGAGGAATGCTACTTATGTGCTGGTACCTAGGAGTAAAGAGAGAAGGAGAGGCTGGTGGTGGTAGGGTGTGGGGTGGGGGATAAACCTCTGCAGCTCAAGTCCCCAGTGACCTGGCTCTACAAGGCTCTACCTCCCCACAACATATTCAGCTGCTGGATGTGCACATATCAGGTGGTTAGTGCATGAATCAGGGAGGAGAGCACCCCCTGATCCAGCTGCTACCCAACCGCTCACCTCCGAGTGTGAGTTTTGAGGGATATCATAGATGTAAACAGGAACAGAAAAATGCTGTGGTGAGAATGGTGGCTTTGGGGTGGGAGGATGTTGGCTTGGGCTGTCATGCTGTTTCCCAGCAAGGAGAGCAGGTATTGGATACTGGCCTGGAGGAGAGCTTATGGCCACAGGTGAGGGAGTCTGGCAAAGGAGAAGGAGTTTTTCGTTGTGAGTAAATACAGGAAAGGGGCTGGTCTCTGCTAGCTGATTGGGAAGGCACCCGCTCAGAGGTCTCCAGGAGATGTGCTGGCCTGTGGAGGAGCGGAGGAGTGGGGGCCCCGAGACACAGCCAGTAGGAAATGGCTCAGGGACTGCCTCTTATTCCGCCTGCTCTGTTTTGCTTTATTTATGTTGTCTCATTTTCCTAATCACAGGCTTCTGGGTTTCAAGGGAGGGAATGGATGAGGATCAGAGAGGCATCAGAGGCCTAGGATTCGGCCTCTGGTATTATGGGAAATTGTGGAGGGGTTTTCAGAAAGGAGAAGGACTGAGCCAACCATTTCTCACTCTAGGGTGGGGGATAGCTGTGGTATTTCTGCTCCTTCCAGCTCTGGCAAAGGGAAAGGAGAATCCCTCTAAGTATTCAGCTCCATAAACAATGCCATAAAAATCACATCCATTTGCAGAGAAAGGCTGGTAACGAATGTGCCAAAAACAATGCTGTGTGCTTACTGCATCAAACCCTGATTAATCTTCTCTCTGGGACCACGGAGCTGCTTCTTGAGAAGAATCGATTTTCAGTTTCTGTCCAAGGAACCAGGCGGGGGCTGGCCCTGACCTTCGGCAGTGTCTGTCCTGTTTTTCAGTCCGTCCTACTCACTGTGGGTCACCATACCTGGGAGGAGACTGTAACTCAGGTGGGAACATGTGGGCGGGGCGTGAGGAGGGGATGAGTAGGTGGAGAAACATACCCTACTTTTGGGAGCCACTGAGGCTTGGGTTTTAGACCCTTGGTGAATTTCTAGCTCTGTGGATTTCCTTCTCTGAAGTGTTCTACACTCTAGCTCTTGGCCTGCCAAATGGGTCTTCAGAAGAGGTAGGTACCTGAGAGATGTGCAGTTCTTGGAAAATTGTTTCAACAGTGAGGAACATTTCATGGTGCCCCACAGAGGCCCTCATTTATGGAAGTGGAAGCTTGCGGGCTGAAGAGAGGCAGCAACTTGGCCCAAGGTCAGCCAAGGAGAGTGGGAAAAAATCATTATTCATTCCAAGCCAAGGCCAACGCAGGGTTCTGTCTGGGGTGTGTGTCCTTAGCCCGAAACCTCCCCTGCGGCTCCCACAACACCTGCCCACCCCCACCAGCCCATTCCCGCTTTTCTGGGTCAGTAATCCAATCAGCACCTCTTGGAGCTGAAGTGCTCTCACCGGGGCCCCAGCTGGCTAAGGCAGCTCTGCTGAAATAACATACTGGCAGCATCTGTGAGGCAGAGGCATGAGGAGAAAGCGAGCCCTTTTCCCTGCACCTCCTGGAATGTCACCCTCAGTCCTAGATCTGGCTTTGAAGGCCCTGTCCCCTCGGGAGCTCGGTGGCACTTGTAATTAAATCTCATGTCTGTTTTCTCTCTGACCTCCCCAGCACCTGGCCTCTTCTGATGCTCACTCATTGCTTGGGTCCCACCCTGTGGGAATTAGGAGCTTCCTGGGGGGTGGGGGGGGATATCTCACAACAGTGGGTCCCACTGACCCAGATTCCCTGTAGGCATTGGATGTCCTAATAGGGGACCTGTGTATAGCATCCAGTCAGGAACCAAGAACTGTCTGCCTGCAGCCCTCCCATCTTACATGGGCAGTCTCGCTATCGTTAGGAAACTCTCCCACCATTGGATTAAGTTCCCTGGTAACTTCTGCTCTTCTGTCTTGTCCACCCTAGGCAGTTACAGAACAGCGGTAAGCATCATTCCTTGACTGTTGAGTTTGTGCTGCTCTCCTTTTTGGGAGTTTTGCCCAAGTTAATTCATTTTAATCTATGCAAAAGTAGAATACTTGTTATAGATGAAGAAACTAGGGGACAAGGGCAGGCCAAATAGCTCAGTGGATTAAAGCACCTGCTTAGGCAGACACAGAGGCAGGGGTTCAATCCCCAGCATGCTGTGCCAGCCCTGCCCCTGGGACATGCAGAGATGGTGATTGAGACTGGGCATGGTGGCATGTGCCTGTAATCCCAGCTGTTAGGAGGCTGAACACAGGTGGACTGTTAGAAATTCAATCTATGTGGTGAGACCCTGTAGACACTGTAATTTAAAAAAAAAAAAAAAAAAAAAAAAAAAAAGAAGCCAGGGGACAGAGGAGGGAAGGGTGTTGCCTTTAACCCTCCCTCCCACCATCTCATGTATAAAGGGCAGAGGTAGGTTTTGAACCTAGGCAGTTCTAGCACCTAAGCTGCCTTTTAAACTTCTAAACTGTCAGGTGGATCTTAACTCACCTCTCCACAGGGGCAGCCTGTCTCCTGTTTGAAACTGTCATTTGTTCTAGATGAAACATTCCCCAAGCCTTTGTCAGTGCTTCCAGACTCTGAGGTGTTCCAGACGCCCCTCTTTTCTGCTCCTTTTAAGATGAGATAGGAAGAGTATGTGTGGTCCAGGGGCCCGGATTTGGCCATCCACAGTGGAGCGGAGGCAGGATTTTGCTTCTCCTTCTAACGTGTGCCTTTACCCCTCTTCCTCGTAGCTGCTCTCAGCCACTGCACCATCCTGCTGAGCTTGTGGTCATGTCAAGCCCCAGCATCTTTTTCCTCCATGAGCTTCTGCCAAGCCAGAGTGCCTTTTTGTTGTCCGGATTCCACTGATTGTTTCAATCTCAATGTAGGACTTCACACTTGGCTTTTCTAGATTTCATCGGTGTGGTTTTAGCAAGAGGAGGAGTCAGAGTCCACATGGGCCATGCGATTAATTTCTTTAAACTTTGTCATGTAGAAGTCAAGTAGGCATCTTTTCTTAAACTTTGGCCATGCCGTGGATAAAGATATGAACTGAAACAGAAAGTGGAGCCTGTGCTTCTGTTCTAGAGTAGATTTCCTCCTGGAGGCAAGAACCTGTTTTCTTGAAATACCAAACACTGTAACTATTCACTCCCTAACTCTGTATCACCCCTACACTGAATTTCAACTCTATTCCAGGGCAAGTGCTAGGCACTGAGGAAAAACGGGTCTTCAAGCAAGAACGCCTGCTTTCACAGAGTTCCATGACGTTCAGTCAGGGAGACGTGTGCACAGGCAACGGCGACTTCCAGAAGTCCGGCTGGCTGCCCATGAGGCCACACCAGTACCACCGCGTTCATAGCATGCTATGGAAGCCATGCTCGAGCCATTAAATTGGACCTTATGTATGCAGGAGATAAATTACCTCCCCTTTCCCTCATTCCAGTCACCTTTCCCCAAGACCCTGGCCACTCTTCCTGCAGCCCATAAATACCTCTAACCCAATCCTGAGAGAGGTAGATTTGAGACGCATATGGGCTCCCTCCTTATAATTGGTACCTTGCGGATTAAACTATTTCTGTTTTGCAAAACTCATCATTTCAGGGCTTGGCATGCCGTGTGGTGGGCAATGCAGGGTTCATGGGTAACACTCAGTTGCAAGGAGAGAATGTGTAGAGCATGAGGAAAGCTGGATATTTTCTTGTTTAACCAAGTCAGATTTTTACCCATGGTTTCCTGCTAAATTTGAGAGTCTTGAAAGCCCCTGCTTGTTGGACACCCTCTTCTTTACTAAATTTATAGCAAATTACTGCGGAGACAATCGGTGAGATTCTTGGATCGTGTAGCACAAGGCTGCTTTGATCTCTGCTGGCGCTCCTGCCTCCCTTTCACTCTGGGTGAGTGTGACCCCCAGGCGCCGCAGATCACATCTGGCCTGAGAAGGAAACTTGATGGGAACGCTTTGCCGCAGTGTGTGCCCCCCAGCTCTGAACCCTCAGCTGGTGTTAGAGCGCTGTAATTCATGCCAAAGGTTGCTCCTTGCAATTTCTCTTTTCCTCCCTCTCCCCCTGCTTCCCTCCCCCAGTGGGAAAGGAAAAGTAGCTATGCTTATAGAAAGATTGATTAGTTAAGCAAGTCAATTATATCTCTTGCCGAGAGCAACTGTATATTAAGTAATGCAGCAAAAATGATTGTCTGCACAGATCCATTTTGTCGAACAGCTGTTCCAGAGGCCCGGAAAGAGAAGACGAAGGTTAAAATCCTGTAATAGTCTTCGCTCCCCATCTCACCCCACCCCATCATGCCTGGCCCTCCGGGGGCTCCATTTATTATGAGATGGAATAAGGTTGGGTAATGAGCATGCTGGCAGCCTGCTCCATTTTTGCGGGAAAACTCCCCCGCCATGCCGTGGGCTCCTGGGCCTCCATCAGCGCTGGCCCGGCTGCCCTCCTGCCACGGGGAACTGACGGATGCCTGCTCACGAACAGGCGCTTGCCTCCTGCCTCGCATCCCAGCCTGTCAGCTCTGATCCTGTGAAAGGAAGTGTCGGTGTGGAGTCTGGAGATCCGAGTTCAAGTCCAATGATTAAGTGCCTGAATCTGTCTAAATATTTAATCTGCCTGAGCCCCAGTTTTCTTGTTAGTCAAATAGAAAAAAATTTAAACGTGTAATGTGTGGGGATGAAATTGGAGCTCTGTAGTTGTAGGGTGAAATCATTAACTAATGCCAGATGTTATTACTCCTGACAGGGAGGGGATGGAGGCTGGGAGGTTTGTGTATTGTTTTCTAGGTGCTGAGCAGGGCTGCCAAGTGGCTGAGCCAGAAGTACCCAAAACAAACAAAAGAACAAACCACCAGATGTTCCTATGCCACATAATATTATCAAGTTCTTCTTAATCACTGCACCCTGTAGGTAGGGTTTGCCTCGCCCACTGGAGCCGAGCTGTCATCAGGCTGTTACCTTCCTTCCCATCCTGGAAGGCTGTCCTCAGTAATCCTTTGATCCAGTGGCTTTTGTCATTCCCGAGCCTCTGCTCCCTTGTTCTGATAGACACCCAGGCTGATCTTGGTGGGGGCATTTTGGGACATTTGCTTTGCCCACGCCTGAGATATCTGCAAGAGTGTTAGGTGCTGACTCCATGACCATTTTCCTTCTTGCTTTCTACTGTTGGGAACAGCTCAGCCAAACAGTGAGGTTGGAGTCTTCACTATAGCTGAAATGCTACCCCTTTGTCAGAGGACATTGCTTGGAGCTTTATTCTGTCCCAAGAGGATGTAATGACAGGTTGGTCCTCCCCCTGGAAACTGTCACTGCCCCTTTGTGTTTCTGGTAGAGGAGTTCCTCTCTGTTAGAAGATAACAAGTCCTGAAATCTAGGAAAGCATATGCTTAGCTTTATCATTTACATGCACCTCCTTGTAAATGGGTCTTTGAGGCCCTATGGCTGGACCCCTTCTAGGGAAATGGAGACCAGGAGGACACAGTCTGGGGGATCTGTTTGCACAGCTGGTAGAATACTGTCTTTAGAGACCTGGTTGAGGTTCTTCCACAGGGCGCCTGTCTCTGTCGCCTTCAGAAGAGTCATTTTTGGCAAGGCGGAGGCAAGGGCAGGTGGCTGTGTGCAGCTGTCACTGTGCTAAGGGGGTCAAAAGCTTTCTTCACTCTGGAGCACAGCAGTGCCCTAAGTGGAGGTGCTGGTTCCCGGGGACAGCGGCCCTTCCTCCAGTGCCTGCAGCACCCTTAGCACCCAGGGTAAGGGCTCAAATTCAGGCCAGACCCACTTGGTGTGGGCTCTTTCTTCTTGGCCTTCAGGGCCAGGGACTCTGGCTTCCTTGAATTCTGAGCAGTTTCACAGTTTCATGTTCTAACCCTCAGGCCGTGTGTGGGCACTTAGCATAGAAATGGCTGTTTTCCAGCCCTGCTTTTCTCTCCCTGGTCCACAAATAGGAATCTGTGAGCGTGCTGAGGGCTGGGGCATTCGGGTGGTGATGGTGCCGCTGACTGTGACCCACATGGGCATCCGGCCTTGGAAATGGTCCCTCAGCTAGTAGAGGACAGTAAGCGGGACAGATATGGTGGGCCTTGCCCCTCTTTCAGGGAAGTGGCCTGGAGAAAGGATCACGCGGGTGCCACGTCTAGGGTCGCAGAAGGTGAGGTTTCAGTGTCTGCAAGTCCACTCTCCTCTCTCAAGCTGGAGTCCTTCAGCCAGGCTCTCCTGTCTTCCACGGAAATGATGTGGCAGCCTAGCCTGGAGAGGAAGGAAGCGGCCTCCCGGCCTCCCTCTGTCCTTGTGTCCTGCCCTGGGGTGGATGCCTAGCTGGATGTTTATTCACATTAGGATCTAATTGGGTGGGAGTATCAAGTTCAGCCTCTGGTAATTCCTTTCCCGTCTCTTTCTCATTCTATCCTAGGACAAATCAAAGTTGCCCTGTTAGCCGTACTTGAGAGTCACTTTCTAGCATCTACTTTCTTGTCCCCGTAGCATCTGCTCAGGGCCTGCAAAGGGCGAGGGTCGCAGAAAAAGTGAGGGTTTTTGTAGAATTTTTTATTTTTATTTATTTATTTTTTTTTCGCTTTAGAACTTTTGTTTGTTTGTTTGTTTATTTATTTTTATGGCCGGCTCAGCCTGCCCTGAGGGCAGGGCTGGGGCAGCATGTGGTGCCGGGGATCGAACCTTGGTCCCTGCAGCTGCCCGAGCTTTCCTAAGCAGGCGCTTTAGACCACTGAGCCATCCTGCCAGGCCCAAAGTGAGATTTTTTAAACAATATTTTTTAAACTTTATTTTTATGTATGTATGTATGTATGTATGTATGTATGTATGTATGTTTTGGCTGGCTCAGCCTGCCCTGGGGGTGGGACTAGCACAGCATGTGGTGCCAGGGTTTGAACCACAGTCCCTGCAGTTGCCTAAGCTTGCCTAAGCCTTTAGACCACTGAGCTATCTTGCTGGCCCCAAAGAGATTTTTTTTTTTGTGCATAGTTTTCAGAGGTTGCGAATGCAGATCCCGAGGAGGGACAGTGTAGGGCAGAATGATGACAGCTTTTCCTACCAAGAGCCCATGTCACCTGCAGCATGGAGACTGAGGTGACCAGAGTGCAAAGGAGGAGGTGGGCTCAGGAGAAATCCGTGGTGAGCTGGAGGTGTCCTGGCACGGGATATACTGGGGACTATCTATGGCCCAGTGTGGTTCTTGACTGACCACAGCTCGCACTGTGGGAAGAAGGAATGCAGGGGATCCTTCTGCTGTAGCTCAGTGAGGTCTGCAGCTCAGGTGATCAGAGGAGGCAGCCAACCATGGTGCTTTGCAGGAAGCGTCTCCTCCCACTTTCTGAACCAGAAATACTGTCGCTACCCAAGCTGAATGCCTAAGATTCACCATTTGAATGCTATTCCTTTCGTTTAAAGCCGGTTTCTTTAAAAGGCAACACATAGGCATGAATGCACTTATCAAATCCCGCTCTCAGTGCTTGTAGATGAGAATGAGCAGGAGTGTAGATGGGCTAGGAACATTAAGATGTATGAAAGGGAGGGCCCGGTGGGATGGCTCAGCGGTCTAAAGTGCCTGCTTAGGAAAGCTTGGGCAGCTTCAGGGACCGCGGTTCGATACCCGGCACCACATGCTGCGCCAGCCCTGCCCTCGGGGCGGGCTGAGCCAGCCATAAAAATGAGTGAATAAACAAAGATTCTGAAACAAGAAAAAATAAAAATAAAATTAAAAAAATTAAAAAAGAAGATGTATGAAAGGGAGCCTGGACGCTGGGAGAGGGCCGGTCCTCACTCTGCAGTGTTTCCCAGGCTGCTGGGCTGGAGCTGGGGGTGGCCTGGCTGGGAGGGAGGAGTATGGGAAGTGGGTATGTGGAGCTGAAGGCACCACCCAGGAGAGCATCTTATCTTTCCCATCAATGCAATCACTAGAAGAAATGTATTGGCATTGGTGATTGATTAGATGCCCCTTGAGTACTCCTGGAAGTGTCTTGGGCTTTGGGATCCCTCCTTCAGCCTTTCAGGTGATTAACTCCCTCAACAGCCTATGCTATGCTCTCTGCTCTTGCAGTGATTGACTTGTCTACCTCCAGGGTATGCTGTGTCCCTGGGCTGACCGTACAGCCTTGGAGACACATCTTAGAAAGCGTATAGAACATGCAAAGCCAACCTCGGTCCCAGGCCTCTCTGTCCAATGCAGTGTGCCCTTACTGTCCCTTGGGTGCTTCTACAGTAATGACAACGAGAAGTGGCAGACGCATAGCCAGCTGCAGGGGAAGCGAAATCTGCCTGTGTTGTGCTTTCCAGCCTGTCTTGCAGGAACACAGGCTGGCTGTGGGGGTAGGGCACTCCCCTGTGTGGGTTCTCCCAGGACTTCAAAATGTGCTTTCTGGGTTGGCGGGACTATCCTGAACAGTGTGGGTAAGGGAGTGCCCTGCTGACCCTCAACTTTAGGCAATGGACCCCCTCAGTGAGTGTTCTCAGATAAATGTCCACGGTTCTAGGCATCCTAACTTAGAACTTGGGGAATTATCCCAGCACCTAACTCTAATCACTGCAACTTCATGGGTGGTCTCCATTTGTAGTATTTTAAGAAAGGGGAGTTTGATAGGGGGCATAAGAATGTCTTTGAGAACAAAGTGTCCTCTCCCAGCACTAAGGGCAGTGGACGACGATGTTCTTATTTACCTTGGGCTTTCCCGTGGCTGTAGAGCAAGGCAGCACAGTGGAGCTGAAGGGGGAGGATGTCTCTCAGCAGCGCTCAGAGTTCTAAAAGTTTACTGCGCCTGTACCAAGTCTTGACCACTTAAGCTGTTCTCATTGTGTGTATCACTCACCTGTAACAGTGTGTAGCAGCAGAGATCTCTGGGAGGTGGTGGGGCCTGGAGACAGGACCCAAGTGTGCCTCTGAGAGAGATGCTGGCGAATTGGCTGCCAGAGCCCAAGGGGATGCCTGGAGATGGGCCCCAGGATCTGTGATCACTGACTTCATATTGTGATGGATGTGGCTGGGCTCCAGAGGAGAGGAGGAGAGAAAAGGGGGAGGGGGAAGGGGTGGAAAGGATGGGGGAGTGCGGGAGGGGGACAGAAAGGAATCGTAAATAATGAGCCCTTGTGCACTATACTATTAGAGATATTTGCTAGCCAAAGCATGTGCAGCGGAGAGCGATGGAGATGGGGCGGTGAATACTGTTTCTTATGAGCAATCACTGAAAGAAGTGGAACCGTGCAGTCTGGAGGCCGGAACACTGGCAGGAACTTATGAGCACTTCCTGGAGGAACTCTGAGCAAGAGAGGATCCATTTGTCAGCTATAACCCTAAAGGATAGGTGTGGAAAGGTCCAGGAAGATGACTTTGGATTCCACGCATAGAGGAACTTTCTGGAACTGAGGCTGAGCAAGACTTATCCTAGCCTCTTAGGGAGGTACAGAGATCTTGGCTACTGAATGTAGGCCATCAAGCACAGGCTAAGAAACTCGAAGGGAAGTAAGGGGGAGGAAGGTAGAGACCTTATAGAGATGAACCCAACTATAACTGGGGAGTTAGAGAAGATGACCTGGAGGACTCCTTCCAACTTTAAGTTTCTTAGAGTCGACAGGGCCTGGGCACTGACAGGTTAGCTTCCAGGCCTCATCCCAGATGCTCATTTTCCACAGCGGGAGGGAGATGGCAGGTACAATTCTGGACAGATGCAGCATGGTAGTGCTATAGCGGGGAAAGTTCCTTGAGCGTGAGCCATAGTACCACGTGCAGGATCGCGGCTACCTAAAGAGTTGAACTGGGTGAGGTTTCCCACAGGGAGCAGGAGATTTCCACAACTGTTTCCCTAACACACAGTCTATTGAGCTTCTCATTTACATTCACTCCCTGGGGCCTAGAAAGCAGGTAGAGCTTTACAAAAAATTTAGAGACTATTCATAGTAAAACAAAAAAATTAGTAAGCTCAGAGCAACACGATTTCTAGTATCAGCATGTCAAATACTCTAGGTAGGACTTCAAATAAATTATGCAATGAGCTGCATTAATTTCCCCACCTATAACATGGGGAGCACACACAAAGGTGTGTGTAAGGCTCAATTAGGCAGCGCCTGCAAGGTGCGGTGTTGAGACACGGCAGGACTTGATACATGGTGGCCCCGTCTCTCCTCAGATCTGGGCTTTCTCTTCATTGCCTCTTTGTTTCTTGGACTCTTCAGGTCTCTGTTACAGTGACATTCCTGGTGTGCACTGGGTCTTTATGGTTGGTGTGCCCGGAAGTTGCCTACCTTGTGCACCTGGAAGGTGCAGGATCCCAGGAGCTGTCCCTGACATGTGGTCCGTCAGGAAATTGGCAGGTGTGGAGAAGCTCGAGGTCACAGTGTGCCTTCTGAAGATGTCACAGAAAGCACAGGAGAGAGGGTTTAGACGCTGGGAAAAAAAGGCGGGGCTTCCCACTGCAGTGCCCCCGGGGAGGGAGCAAGGACAAGAACGTAAGTTTGGCACATTGGCGAGCATCCACACTGGGCAGTGCCCAGGCCCTGTGTCCCCAGGTGAGTTTCTGGGGGCTGCCCCCCCCACCCCCCCGCTGTAGACTCACACTGCTGATGGAAGCTGCTCTAGTAGGTGAGACCCTATTGAGCTGCAGCTCTCCAGAAATTACTGGCTCGGCACAGCACAGTGGCCGCATCATCAGCATGGGCAGCCTGGCCCGTGAAGCAGTGGTGGGCAACGTGAAAGAGATCCAGAAACCCCTCCGCGGTTGTTTTTGGTAGTTTTCTCTCTAGTTATCTTTTTCACTTCTGGCCTTGCCTGCATTCTGCACCTTTGAGTCATGCGGGCATATTCCATCTGCTCTGTGTCCTCCGGGAGCTTACCGCTATCTTACTGATTGATTGATGGATTTGGTACAGGGTCTCACTATGGAGCTCAGACCCGTAGTGATCCTCCTGTCTCAACCTTTCCAGCTCTGGCATTACAGACTTGCACCAGCATGCCCAGTTTCAGGGGCCAGCATGGTGTGGGGCCAGCACACCATGTGGTACCAGGGACTGAACCTGGGTCCTTGCGCTTGCCAGGCAGGCCCTCATACCACCGAGCTATCTCCCCAGCCCTTACTACCATCTTCTTGAAAACAAAAACAAACACAAAACAGAAAACACAATGATGATGTGCAGACAGGACAATAGTAGATTTCTGAGCTAAAATGTTACTCTATGAATTCTGTAAATAAGGGTGGCACAGGTACCAATTCCACGTTCAGTCTACAGAGCTCAGTAGAGACTTTTCTTAGGAAGAACAAGCTTTGTGGATGATATTCACTGCCACTTTTTTTTATATGCTTTGATTTTTAAAGCATCTATTACATAGTGGCTTTTGAACAAATATTAATCACAAACATAAAATAATGCATTTTCTTGCATGCACTCTGGGAAAGCTTTTCCTAGGCACTATATTTTATTTCATTTACTTCTTAAACAGAGACAGACATCCAAATTCCATTTTCCTTGGCAGAATTGACACAAGATAACTGAAGATCAATGTAACTCCAAAGGCGAGGCCTCTTCATGGTTTCATCCTGCTCCTTGCACCATACTCTGGAGGTATAATTACGTTGTAGTGTGTCATTTGCTATCAATAATTAATTTGTTTTCAGAGGTGTCTTTTCAGTGTTTCTCTTGATTTTTTTATTTTTTTGTTTGTTTGTTTGTTTGGTTTCCAGGACTAATTCTGCAAAATTTTCATATGGAAATAAGACAATGGAAAATTGACTAGTGTTTACCAATGGCTGGAAAAGGTAGTGGGGAGCAAGAGGTAGGGAAAGGATGGTTAATTGTTATGGAATTGCAATGTGATAAGAGTGCTAAGCTCTCGTGTTCTGTAGCATAGTAGGGTGGCTCTAGTTAGCAATAATTTATTGTATATTTCAAATCAGCTAAAGGTGAAGATTTTGAATGTTGTCACCACAAAGAAAGGAGGAATGTTTGAGGCATTATATGCTAATTACACCCATGTATTTGATCATTACACATTTTATACATGTATCGAAATATCACACCATTCCTCATCAACATGCACAAGTTATTATGGGTCAATTAGAGAACAAATAACCAAACAAAAAATCAAACTGAAACATAAATTTTGTAGCAGCCTAATTCACCTGAATTTTGTGAAGAGGCATGGGAGGGTCTCAGTTGCCTTCTTGACTTCTCCTGCTTAACACCCCTCTCCAAAAGAAACGAAGGTCTTGACCTACACTTGAAATTTTGTTGAAAATTCAGCTAATGGGAGTTTTAGCCCTTCACCAGGAAGAGTGATACAAAGTATGTTAGTGTCCCGAAGTGTCAAGGCCAGTTTGGTCAGAAAGACAGCTTGAGGCGTGATCAGACTCAGGTCAAGGCCAGATGAGGCTTAGGAGAAGAGCAGACAGGAGTCAGGAGTACTGGCGACCAGAGAAATTCTGAGCTGGCACATGAAGGCTACTGTTGGTAGCACCCAAGGGCCTCTAGCTCCGGCTGGCAGTTAGCAGCTACGCCCTTTTCATGTGGGGCAATTGGATTCTCCTCTCCTTATCCCCAGTTCTTTTTTCTGATATAGCAAAATACAGCATTCTTAGGCATAAGAGAGCAAGAAACTTTTAAGTTATGTCTTGATCCAGCATAAAAGAAATTGCCTGCTCATCACCTTTTAGAGGAAAAAAAATATATTGTCCATGCATCTGTGGAGTCTGGGTTATCATTCATATTTGGATCTGTGAGTTCAGGAGATCTATCCACACACCAGAGGATCCAAAGAATCCAGCTGATGGCCTGGATCCCATAGCAGTGTCCTGCATCCTGTGTCAGTCCCGCTACAGGCTTAGAACCCACAACATCTCCTGCAAGGACCTACACTGGAAAGTCCTGTAGATTAGTGGTAGAAGCTAGAAAATCTGGGACAGTAGGATGAAGGATCTGTGGCAATCGGCTGAAGGATCTTCACAGGAGCCAGGAAGTGATGCTGAAGGTGAGGAGTAGTGATCCCCAAAAGTGAACCACAGCCATCCTCAGTGATAGCAAGGACCCACGGCCCTCTGATGAAGAGAACAGCTGAGTTCTTACCAGGAAAACAAGCATAACAAACTTCTCCAGAATAATCAACAGCACCATCCTCCTCTCCAGTTGCTCTCTTGGGCTGTTGGCAACAATCCTCAGATAGGCCTTTCACACTCAGAATCACACTGGTCCATTCCATTGTGTGTTGCAAGTTGACCATTGATTAATCCACCCCATTTGAGCCTACATACTCTCTATTGAAACTGGATCCTCTCTGGGTTTGTCGGGGGCTGGCATCTCTAACTCCAGATGTGGTTTCCTTCCTTTGGAGCTATTTTACTAATCCTTGGATCTCAGAGGACTTTTAATGTGGAATAACTATAATCTCTATGCCAATTTATTTCACAGGAGTCCAAGGACTCTCCTAAGAATTGAGAAAATATTCTGTAACAATATACCCTCTCTTTGGCTGTGTATAGAGATGACACATAGCTTTTGCTATGGCTAATGTCTTTTTTGTGTAAGTTTTATTCTTATAAAAATGTTTGTTTTTCAACATTTTATTATTGAAACACACATAGGTAGAGGAAAGAGTATAATGAATCCCTGTAGACCATCACTCAGCTAGACAATTACCTAGATATGGCTATTTTAAAAAATCTATATTCCCTATTTCTTACCACCTCCTGCTAGACATCATATTATTTCATCTGTAAATGCTTCAATTATGTATTTCTAAGAGATAAGGACTCTTTTCTTCTTTAAACATAACTGCAATACCATTTGACTATTTAAAAAGGAGATCTTTATTTAAAGCTTTATTATTTTTAGCTTTTATGAAAGTAATACATTCTAATGGGAAACATTCAGATAAATACCAAAGGGTACAAAGAGGAAAGAGAAAGTTACTCCTAAGTCAACACAAAGAGATAATTACTACTTGAATTTTGGTTCATATAGTTATATGTAATGTGCTTAGGATATATTCTTTATACAAATTTACATATATAAAGCCATGCTACAGATGATGTTTGTAATTTTGTTTGGATTTTTGACAAATGCGTTAGTTTTCTGTCATGAGAATAAACATCAGAGGTATTTAACTTACAAAAAAAGAAAGGTTCCTTTTGGCGTACAATTTTTGGAAGTTTCAGTCCACATATGGCTGCTTTGAGTCTGTGTCAAGACAACACATCTTGGCAGAAGTATGTGACACCAGACATAGTCACCTCAAGGCCAAGAAGCAAAAGACACAGAGGAGGGGAATAGAGTCCCATGCACTGCCATTACTTGAAGACCTTCCACTAAGTTCCACCTCTTAAAGGCTCCACACTTTCCAATTGTGCCAAGCTGGGAGACTGAGTGAGTGCTGACCACATGGCTTCTCAGGGAGGATTTAAGATCCAAACTATAGGAATAATCATCTTAAAATTTAAAGTAGCAAAAGCATATGAAGGAAAATACAAATTATAAGTATACAAATCCACAAATTTTCCTTCCTGTAACTAACCATCGTTCAGATAAAAATAGTGTTAGCTGAACTACCAACCTCTCATATCTTCCTTAGTCATTAACCCCACCAAATGTAGAAATTATCCTCATCTCCATCACTATAGGGTTGCCCTCTTTCATGCTCTTCTCCACATGACTTCTTTTGTGCTACATTATATTTGTAGGATGTATTCATGTTGTTTTTCGTAGCACTGGTTCATTAGTTTAGAATTGCATTGCATAGGTATATCATACTTTTTTGGTTCTACCACTGATGGACTGCTACCTCCACCCACACAGTGTTATTAGCAATATCTTTTGGTACACATGTGCATGCATCTACATAATTTTTTATAGCATATTTCCTAAGTTATAATAGAAATGGTTTTACCAACTCATGTTTATCCTGGCAATATATAAGAATTCCATTTGTTTAACATCGTTTATGCTTTGAGTCAGAAATGTCCCTCCTAAGTCTCATGTGTTTAGAAGGTAATTGGCTCATCTGCATGCTGTACTTATTGATGAATTGGACCACTGATGGGTTGATAGGAGGTAGGACCTGGTCCAAGGAGATGGGTCATGAGATGTAACCTGGAAGTGAATATCTCTCTGCCTAGCTCCTCCCTTTCACTGTTTTTCTCCCAGCCACCATACCGTGAGCAGCTTTCTTCCAGTAGGCCTTTCTACCATGTTGTTCCTACTCTGAAGCTAGAGGAGCATGCACTGAAAATGTGAGTCAAAATAAACCTCTCCTCCTTTAAGTTACAGGTATTGGGTCTTTTGTCTTTGCAATGGGAACTGAGTAGGACAGGATTTGGTACTAGGAGTGGGATAATTGTTGTGGCTGTTACATGACCATGTGGTTTGGAAGCCTTTGAGACTGTTTCATGAGAGGAGTTTGGAAAGTTTTGGAGATATTGTTAAAGAACTCAGGCAATACTGTAAACTGAGCTTGATGGGAGGTTCTGTTAAGAGCTTGGAAGACCAGCATGCTGATAGAAATACAGCTGGTAAAGATCAGGCTCAGGAGTTGTCAGCTGGAAACAAAGACTCCATTAGCAGTAGGATTCTAGACTGTATTTTATGCAGAAAATGTGTGTATAGTTTGCTTGTGTCTTGAGACTTGGTTGGAGACTGAGATTAAGGGTGGTAGTCTAATTAAACACCTTTGTTGTTTATCAGTATTTTATGTTTTCTATCCTGGTATGTGTGTGGAGTAGTAATATATGGCAATTTTAATTTGCAGGTTCTTCATAACTAATGAAATTGAATGTCTTTTCATCTGATTATTGAACTCATGGACAATCCCTTTTGTCAAGTATTTATTTACCTTTTCCCTAGACTTCTGTTGAATCTTGTGTATTTTCATATTGATTGTAGCTGTTCCTTATATTTTCTGACATGAAAAAAATTACACACACACATACACACATACATACACACATATAGCCAACTGTGTAAATTACCTTTTAACTGTTTAAGGTATCATTTGATAAACAGAAATTTTATATTTTAATATGACCTCATTATCAGTATTTTCCCTTATAGTTAATGAATTTTATTCTTTGTTTAAGAAATATATACCTATCTAAAGTCATTACTATGTTTTCCTGTGTTCCAGAAGCTTTGTTGTTTTACCTTTCACTTTTTGGTTGTAATGCATCTGAAATTTATTTATTTATTTATTTATTTATTTATTACCATACCCGGGATTGAACTCAAGACCTTGTGCTTGCCAGGCAGAAACTTATGTCACTGAGCTATATTCCTAGCCCTGAAATTTATTTTTGTGTGGTGAGGTTCCAAATTAATTTTCCCCCAATAGATTGAGCTCCCTGTATTTACAAGACTGCCCACAACACATGACTATCGTGGTGCATTAGCTAATGGTGTGTCAATTCCATAAGTGTCTTAATTTTAGAGCATTGTAATGTATCTTAATATCTAGTAATTTAAGTCTCTCAGATTTATTACTCTTCTTCAAGAATGTCTTGATTATTTTAATGGCTTGCATTTTCATATAATTTTCAGAATCAGTTTGTAATCTCTATAAAATGAAAAATGTGTTGTGATTTTGATTAGGAAGACATTGAACTTTATGTCAAATTTGGGAAGGTTGACACTTTTGTAATACTGATTCTATCCACCCATAAATAACCCTTCCCATTTCAGTCTTTGTCATCATAGAGTGTATAAATTTTTGTCTAGAGGTCATGTACAACTTCTATTGGATTTAGTTTTTGGTATTTGATGTCTTGGTGATATTGAAATGGGATCTTTGAAAATCTTCTATTTATTAACAAATCTTCTATTTATTAATTGTGTATAGAAATAGAATTAATATTTTACATATCAAGTTATAACCTTGCTTGGTTTAAATTAACTTCTTAAAGCATCAATTTATGTGCATATTCTTTTGCATTTTCAAGTGGACAATGACATCTTTTGCTAAGTGACAATTTCATTTTCAATCACCACATCCTCTTTCTCCTCTTCTTATTGCACTGCACAGGACTTATCGTACATAATAGGAAAGGTGAGATCATTTCTTATTCTTTATATCAAAGACAAGCCTTTCAATCTTTATTACTAAGAATGATGTTTGTGGCAGGTGATTTTAAGTATCCTTTATAAAATTAAGAACATTTCTGTCACTAATATACTAAGCATCAATTTTAGGTATGAATGAGCTTTAAACTTTATCAAATGATTTTTCTTCATCAATTGAGTTGATGATGGAATTTTACTCCTATAGTTAGCCTGTTAATTGATGAGTCATAAGCAACTATATCAATAGATTTTCAAATTGTAAAATTTGCTTTTCTAGGATAAGCCTAAGTTTGCTGTGATGCATTTTACATGTTGACAAATTCAATTTGCTAATATTTTGTTTAGAAGCTTTGCATCTATGTTCATGAACAAGATTGATGGGTAGATTTTTCTTGTTGTAACATCCTTATCAGATTTTATAGCAAGATTTTATTGGCTTCATAAATAAGTTGAGAAATGAAACTTCTTTTTCTGTTCTCTGGAAGAGTTAGTATAGGGCTGACATTATTTGTTTTTTAAATGCATTGTAGAATTCACTGGTGAAGCCATCTGTGTCTGAGTTATTTTTTAAATGAGGTATGTGCTATAGGTTTTTGTAGATGACATTTTATGGGGATTAAGAACTTCTCTTTGATTCTTAGTTTTCTGAGATATTTTAAATAAGGAATGGGCTTAAATTTTGTCAATTTTTAAAAATAGATATTGAAATGAATATGTGTCTTATCTATTTTGGTCTAAATGGTGAATTATATCGGCTTTTAAATGTTGAGTCAACTTGCATTGCTAGTCATGATGTATTTTCTATCTATATATTGTCTTATTGGCCTTTTAAAGATGTCAGCTGTTATTTCAATTGGTTAATTTTTATAATTTCATTTTATTGTTTTGGAGGACATTAGCTATACCTTCAATTAGTCGTTTTTGTGACTTCTTAAATTTATGTATACATGTTTAAGATCCTGCACCTAACTGTTATTTATTATTATTATTATTTTTTTGGGGGGGGGCTTTTTGAGACAGGGTCTCGCTATGCATTTCAGGCTGGCCTTGAGCTCACTTTTGTAGCCCAGGCTGGTCTCGAACTTGCACCGATCCTCCTGCCTCAGCCTCCCAAGTGCTGGGATTATAGGCGTGCGCCACCATGCCCAGCTGCACCTAACTGTTATAGGGAGAGAGGGAATGAGAGAAGAGAGACAGGGAGAGAGGAAGAGAGAGATGGAAGGAGAGAGAGAAAGAGAGAGACAGAGAGAGACACCCAGAGAGACAGAGAGAGAGAGAGAGAGAGAGAGAGAGAGAGCTCTAAACATTCATGAAGGTTCCACTGTAAACATTTATCTAAGTATTTTTAAGAGTACTCATTTGAGGAAAATCTCTGAAAACAGAAAGAAAACACCTGAAAAGTTTAGAGGGTTCTTTCCACACAATTGGGAGTACTGCCTATTCCTACTATCCAGAGCAGAAATCACCATTCATTGAGCATCAGCCAGAGAACCTTGCAGAGTTTTGCTCCATTGTTAGAGAGAATGAATAGCATGCTAAAGCTGGGTGTGATGGTACATGCCTGTAATCCCAGCACTTGGGAGGCTGAGGCAGGAGGATCAGTCTGAGTTCAAGACCAGCCTGGGCTACCAAAGTGAGCTCAAGGCCAGCCTGAACTGCATAGCGAGACCCTGTCTCAAAAAAAAAAAAAAAAAAAAAAAAAAAAAAAAAAAAAAAAAAAAAAAAAAAAAAAAAAAAAAAAAAAAAAAAAAAAAAAAAAAAAAAAAAAAAAAAAAAAAAAAAAAAAAAAAAAAAAAAAAAAAAAAAAAAAA
>PVJA010013637.1:0-48976 GCA_004027025.1 Myocastor coypus | reverse complement strand
TAAAAGATCCTTTCTTACTCTTTCACTGGCTGCAACTGTGTCTTCAAGGTTCGAAACTCTATCTTCATTTTCGTTCATTCGGCTCTGCCAACTTGTGATCGAGGTTTTATTTTCTTGTATATCTCTTTGAAACTGTTTCATGCGATCTATGTCTTTCCTATATTGCTCCGTCAGGGAGTCCATCATTTTTCTATTCTCCACTAATTTTTTATCGATGTCATCTTTAATAGTATTGAAGTCTGTCATTATGGTTATCCTTTCTCTCTCTAATACAGAGATTATTTCTGTTCTGTTCTCCTTTCTACTTTTGTGTAGTTGTTCCCCTACTTGAGATGCTATTGATTTAGGCATGTCTTTGTCAACTTTAGATATTATTTCTGCTCTGATGTCCTCTATACATTTCTCCAGCCGTTTTTCCACTTCATGTATTTCTTTTTTCACTTCAGATGTTATCTCTGATCTCAGTTGCTCTATAAGTTTCTGCACTTATGTGTCTGCCTCAGATGGTATCAATTCAGAGGTTTCATCTGTATAGTTCTCATTTTCTTCCATGACAGTGTCTTCTGTATTTGGTTTGGGTGGGCACGGGTCCTGAGATTGCCTCCTACTCCTTGTTGTTATCATTTTGTATGGAAGCGACCTCTGCACTTTGGTGGCATTATGCCGTGTCTATGGCCGTTTGGTCTGGAGACTCCAAGCTGGTTCCTCTACAGAGGTTCCTGACTCTGTGTTGGAGCTCTGGCTGCTAGCTTTTGTGAATCCTGGCGGATGTGGTCTGTAGGTGGAGGTGGAGCTTTGGGATTGAATAGTCCTGGTAGGCTCGTGGACCAGATCGGTTGCCAAATGAGCTATTTGATGGGTTCAGTGCTGGAGCTTGGGCTGTAGGGGTTCAAAAAAAAAAAAGGGGGGGGGGGGGGGGGGGGCGGGAAGGCGGGCCAGGGATCTTGACCCAGCTGTCGTTCGGGCTGGGCTCCCAGCAGTGCGGTTTGGGTCTGGGTTGGAACAGGAAGTTAGTCGTGTTAACACAGGGGCAGGGCAGAGGGGCGCAGGGGGCTTACTCGCAGTGGGCACGCAGACTCGGCTCCCAGCGGTACAAATAACATTTTTAAAAGTTTTAATATTATTTTGTTTTACATCTGCTATTGTCTGATTGTTGGTGTTCTTTTAAAATTTCATATGCTAGGACTGAATCCCTTATGTGATTATGTTAACAGATGGACTCTTTTAAAAGGTGATTAGCTGTCAAGTGGTGAGGAACCCTCATGAATAGTTTGGTGTGCTTATAAAACAGGTTTAAGGGGTCTGCTAGCCCCTTCTGCAACGTGATGTAGCTGGAAAGTGCCATGTAAGAAACAGAATGCAAAACCCAACAAGACAGCAGATTTGCTGGCACCTTGGTCATGGATTTCCAAGCCTTCAAAATAGTAAAAGGGACATTTTTGCTGTTTGCGAATTACCCAGTTTAAGATATCTTGTGACAGTAGCCAAGTATATCAAGACAATATCGAAATAAAATGTTTGGTAAAAATGTTTGTTGATCTTGTATCCTTCAGCTATGACAAACTCACTAATTGGTGGTAACAGCATTTTGGGAGAGTAGGTTTCATTGGATTATATAAATAGATAATTATGTCTGTAAGTAAACACAGTTGTACTTCTTTTGGTATGCCATTTATTTCCTTTCTTGTCTTATTACACTGGCTAGAAAGCCAGTAAAATGTTAATAGATGTGGAATTAACACCCTTCATTGTTTCTAATTTTAGGAGAAAAGGTGACATTTTTCATAATTACATGTGATATTAATTTTAGTTTTTTTGTGATGACCTTTCTTGGGTTTATGAAATTGTTCCTGCTTTACAGAGAACAAAATGGGTACTAGGTTTTATTGAATTGTTTTTTCTTGGTCTTGAGATAAGCATACATTTTTTTACTTTTATTTGGTCAGTTGCATTGATTAATTGGCCAATGTTATACCAGCCTTACATTCCTGTTATACATTTTTCTTGACATGGTGAATTATATGTTTTTGTATGTTATTGGTCTGAATTGAATAAATTTTGAGACATGGTATATATATATATATATATATATATATATATATATAATTATTTCTTTACAAAGGATGTTGGTTTTGCAATTTGATTTTTGTAATGTTTGTCTAATTTTGAGATAAGGGTAAATTCAGATAAATTGAGAAATAGTCTTTAGATTTCTAGAAGACTATATATTATTGATGATTATGTTTGTATCTTTGATAGAATTTATCAGTATAGCCATTTCCCACTCTGTGGACAAGATTTAACTGTAAATGCAGTTTCTTTTATACTTATGGTGATTGCCATATGATCCTTCTTAACATTTTGAAGATTGAACCTAAGGTCTTCCATGTAGTAGGCAAATACTAAGCCACATCAGGGGCCAGGAAGATAGCTCAGTAGAATAAATGCTTGCCTGGCAAACGCAAGGTCCTAAGTGCAATCCCTGGTACTACAAAAAAAAAAAAAATACTGAGGCATGTCACAAGATAGGGTTTCCCAAAGTTGGCCAGGCTTGGTACTACCTTGCCAACCTCTTACCTAACCTTCAGAGTAGCTAGGATTACAGGTGTGCATGACCACACCCAACAATCTAGTTTTCTCGAGTGACTTTTGATAACTTTTTTTGAAGATTGTTTTTTTGTTTTGTCCAATTTGTTGAATGCAGTAGCATGAAACTTTCATATTATTTTTTTACTGTACAATAAAGAATTAATTCAGCTCACTTGGAATGCTCAACATTTGCAAGTGCTGAAGTAAAAAGTAGCTCTAGACTGACTACAGGAGGTAAATTTTAGATTAAACCATCATTAATCTAGAGTCCTGCCTGGCAAGATTGACTTTATGTACCTGGCGTCTTTGATATTAGCAGATGATTTATGCTAACAATGTGATTTGTGGTGAGTACATGTTTTTATTTGTTTTCCTGCCTGGGCCTTGCATTATCAATATGACATCTGGATGGGCTAGAGATTGGATAGCTAGAGCCAGTTGTTTTGTTTTATGTTAACTTATTACCTGTACTCTAATCTGTTATTTTAGTAATTGTCTTAAGGTTATGGTATATATCTTTAATTTATAGTCTTTTGTTGGGTACTATTATACCCTGTATAGAATAAGAACCTTACTAATATATACTTCCATTTCTTCCTTTTTATGGTATTTTTTCAATTATTTATGTATATGAAACAAATGAAATAAGACACATACTCTGATGTTATTTTTGTTTAAACTGTTAGTTATCTGTAAAGATATTCAAGCCAGGCATAATATAACACACCTGTAATCCTAGCACTCTGGAGGATCAGGCAGAAAGATCTCTGCAAGTCTGAAGCCAACAGCTCCGCAACAGAGAGAGTCAAATAAGAAAGTCATATTTATAGCAGCAGATAAAATTTCTCGTACTCTTTTTTCCTTTGTGTAGATCCATATTTCCATCAGTGTCATTTTTTTTTCTTTTGCCTTTTAATTTTCTTACAGTACGGTTGTGTAGGTGATAAATGCTTCAAGAATTTTTCTATATGAAAAACTTTTGCCTTTGCTTTTGAAAGGCATTTTATTGGGTACAAAATTCTAGTATGACTTCTTTTAGTGTTGTATAAGTACTGCTCTACCCTCTTCTAGCTTGCATTTTTAATTGAGAAATCTATCATCACCTTTGTTCCTTCATGTATTATATCTTTTCGTGTCTTTTATAGGATTTTTACTTTATTATTTTTTTCTCAGCTAGAAGATGTTATCATTTACCACAGTTTATATATTTCTTAGAGTTCTTTGAGGTGTTTGTACATGTGAGTTTGTATTTAAAGTTATTATCAAACTTAAAGATTTTCTGAACATTTATTTCATTTTCTTTAATGAGAAACCTATTATTATCCTTACCTTGGTTCCTTCATATATTGTCTTTTTAAGGAATTTTACTTTATTTATTTATTTATTTTTTTTTTTTATTTTTTTTTTTTTTTTGGTGGTACTAGGGAAGGGAATTTTACTTTATTACTGTGTTTTCTTAGCCCGAAGATGATGTGTTTTGCTGTAGGTTTTGTATTTCTTATAATTGGAGTTCTTTGAGGTGCTTGGATATCTGAATTTGTATTTATAGTTACTATCAAGCTTAAAGATTTTCTGAATATTTGCTGCTTTAGTTTCTTTCCCCTTTCGGAGTTTCTATTATATATTGCATTAACCACTTAAAGTTTTTATGTAGCTCACTGATGATTTTATTGTTTTAACATCTTTTCTCTCTTTGCTTCATTTGTATAATTTCTTTTACTGTTTTCAAATTCTTACTACAATAGTCCCTTGCTATTTCATGATTGACTTTCACAGATCCACTTTTTTTGCAGATTTTCAAAAAATATTTATCTAAATTATTTATTGCAGATTTTTCACTATATTGCAGGGTTCTGCTGTACTATACAATGTGCGTAGGTTGTTGAAATTACCTAGGTTTGTAAATATGAATCTACACAAAAGAAAAAAGAGTACGAGAAATTTTATCTGCTACTATAAATATGACTTTCTTATTTGACTCTGTCTGTTGGGGGGCTGCTGGCCTCAGACTTGCAGTGATCTTTCTGCCTGATCTTGCAGAACACTGGGATTACAGGTATGTGATACTGTGCCTGGCTCCAATCTCTTTACAGATAACTAACAGTATAAACAAAAATAACATTTAAAAAATGGTTAGGACCATTAGAAATGTTTTTAAAAGTGTGGGAAAGGTTTATAAGTGTGGGAAGGGTTTATAAAACTCTCTCTCTCTCTCTCTCTCTCTCTCTCTCTATATATATATATATATATATATATATATATATACATATATATTAAAATAAATATAACATTGCTACTTGGCTGATTTTCACTTATCAATGGCGGTGTCTGGAAAGCAACCTCCATGATAAGTGAGGGAGCATTGTATTTTCTTCTGTTTCTCCCATTCAAGGTTTGTTTTTTTTTTATTATATTGTAGTTTTTAACCTCTAGATATTTAGCTTGATTTATCTAGATATATAACTAGATATTTGATATTTAGAGTCTTATATCCTGTATTCTGATTCTTAACTGTTCTGGATAATTTTGTTGTTAATTTTTTTTCCTTATTGTGAATTGTATTTTCCTGTTCATTTGTATATTTGCTACTCTTTCATTGATTGAGGACATTGTTAGCTTTACCTTATCGGGTGCCAACAGTTATTTTGTTTTGCTTTGGTGGTTTTTTTTTTTTTTTTTTTTTTGAGACAATCTCAAAATCTAGCCTAAACTGGCCTTGAACTCTAGATCCTTCTGTGTCATTTTCCCTTTCGGTTGTGTTGTAGTATGTATCACCATGCCCTGCATAAATCCTTTTGAACTTTGGCCTAAGATGCAGCTAAACTACTTAAAAGATTAATGTGGATGAGTAAGCATATTCTTGAAAATACATGCACCGTGGGGTATGTCCCTGCGTGGTCACTAGAAAGAAGCAAGGGAAAAATATGCTGCAGTTTATTCAGTATGAAGTTAATACCTAGGACCTGGGTAATTGAATCTTGTCTGTATGGTGTTTTGTCTTTGGACTGTTTTCTGCATCCACCCACTCATGGAAAGTGATCTACATTCTAACAGACATAAAACATAATTTTGAAGTCTGGGAGAAGCTATTTTAGTCACCGAATCCCAGTTTTGCCCCATCTTACAATTTTTCTGACTTGGTTTCCCTAAATTTTTCTGTTTTTGCTAATATCTTAATCCATTGCTCAGACTGTTACAGATAGACTAATGGTTTCTTTTTTTGTAACTATGATAGCCATGGCATCAGATAATGGGAAAGATGGTGGTTACATGTGACATGCAAGGTGCAGCATGTGAAAGGCCAGTGCTGCAAGTGGTAAACACAAAACTACCAATAGTCAAGAAATATAGAAAAGTATTCATAAATTACAACAGAGCAAGGGGCAAGAACCAGAGAGGCCTATACTGTTAGGGTGAAAGGCTGAGCTTTTATGCTTGATTTTAACATGAGGAAGGAGTTTGGAAATACCCCCTAAGAATGCTTGCTTTTCCTTTAGGTCATGGTGGTTCCATTGTCCATCAGGCTTAGTGCTTAAAATATTTGAGTATTGTGTGAAGACTGAGTGCTATTTTGTTTGACAAGGTCCAGTGTTTGTGCTGTTGCTAGAAACAGTCTTTCTGGGTAAAATTAATTAACATATACATAAAGCCTGATAAATGTTAGTGCGCAGGGTATCAGAATAAAATATGTATGCCTTGTGTGGCAATCTGTAAGAGTTATTTAAAAACAACGTGTTACAAATGATTAAGTTTGGATACATACACACACACACATGCACGCACACACACACACACACACACACACACACACACACACACACATACACACACAATTTCCCATGAGGAATGTAATTGTACACTGCAACCATATACTAGTAAAAAAAACTTTAAAAATAGCATGCTACAAGAAAGTTAACATGTAAATTTTCCAGTTTTCCTTTGGAAAGCATTCAGAGCTCTTTCCATTAGTTTTAAGATTCTAAATTGTTCTCTTCCATTAGAGCTTTTGTAGGTCTGTGAATGTCCCACCATTAGGGAGTATGAGAGATACATGGGAAAGTAATTCTGTTCACTGCTGCATCACAAAGTACTAGAAAAATGCTTCATGTTGTAGATAACTATGGATTCATGCATGAGTGAGTGGATGGATGGTGGTCACTGGGAAGAAGCAAGGGAAAAATATGCTGCAGTTTATTCAGTATGAAGTTAATACCTAGGACCTGGGTGATTGAATCTCATCTGTATGGTGTTTTGGCTTTGGAGTGCTTTTGGTTTGCATTGTTTTGACTTTAGAATTCATCCTACATCCTTAAATGACACTGACTCTATTAAGATACTAGATAACTCCTAAGATACTAGATTCTCCTATTTATTCCTCATGTATTATCTTCATTGGAATATTTTAAATGTTTTCTAATGATGCTGTTTCTTGTAATTGAACTAATATTTTGAGTATTTTTTTTTTAAAATGAACACATAAAGAGCATTAACTAGAACTGCTGGGCAAAATAACTCCTGTTTAACAGTTTCCATTTGTCTTTGATTTAATTGCCACATTATTCTGCCAGCTTTCTCCAGAAATAATTGACTAATGAAGTCATTTCATGGGATATTTACAAACATTAGACTTCTAAAGGGGTATCTGTCAATTCCCTTTTGGCTTGGAAATAACTACAGCTGACCTGGTAGTGCACAGCTTCTATTCTGGGCTTAGCATATTTTCATAGTCCCCTACTCAGTAAGATGAGGGGAAGGCAAGGGAGCACAGTAAAACTTTTGACTGTGCTTAAAACTTATGCTCTGCATTATTTTGTAATTTTGTAATTTTTACTGTAAAAATGAGAAAATACAACTCTGAACTGGTCTAAACAAAGTGCTGAATAGTGACACATATGGGTGCTTGCATGCACCGGTGTGTAGTTTCAAGAACATCTTGTCAGATTATGAATAGTCTGGAGGAAATCTATAGTTTTGGATACTATAGTCCAAGCTTAAATATTGATTTATCATTCATGATGAAAATGAATTAGCAAGAGCAATTTGTTAGTTACTGATTTTGTAGTCTGTAACAAAGATTTTTTTTTTTGTTTTGGAGGAAGTAAGATTTAATTTTTAAAAAATGTGTCAGTTATTTAATTAGGTTCTTAGTAAGAAATTTAGAACACTAATTTATGAGGCTAAACTCCATTTATGAAAGCAAAAACGGATCACAGGTAGCCCTGGAGCTGAGGAACAGCTTTGATTTTTGCTAAAATCTGTGAGTCCTCTGCTTTCTGATCCACCTTGTGCTTCTCTGAAATCTTTCTCTGTGTTGAAAATCTCACTCTCCTGATGTCTGAGTTTCTGCAGCTGCTGCTTCTTGAAGTAAGCATCAGTGAGGTGCTTGGGGATTTTCACTTTGCTGATACCAATTTTTTTTTTTGTCTTTTTTTGAGACAGGGTCTCTCTATGCAGTTGAGGCTGGCCTTGAGCTCACTTTTGTAGCCCAGGCTGGTCTCGAACTCACACCGACCCTCCTGCCTCAGCTTCCCAAGTGCTGGGATTACAGGCATGAGCCACCACACCCGGCACTGATACCAATTTTTGTAGAGGTGGCAATGACAAATTTCTGGTGTGTTCTTCGTAGAGGAACATGATTAAGGCTAAGAAGTCCAGTCACAACTAGCAAGCCACTGTCCAACTGCTTCAGGAAGACCACATTCTTGCCTCTGTGACACCCAATGAGGATGATCTTCAGTAGGGTAGGATCCAGTCATTTTCCAAAGCTTAACCACCCAGGTACCCCCATTCTTGTCCCCATCAATTGCCTTTGTGATAGTAGCAAGAACTTTCTTCTTTTTCTTCTCAACCTTTGATTTAGCAGTGGTATACTTGTACAAAGCCTTTCTTGAATACATAGCAGATCGGGAGTATCTACCAATTCCTGTGGCCAGGACAGGATTTCTGCTGCAGTAGGGCTGCCCCTTCTTGGACTTTTTTTACCTTCTTCACCTTATCCTTTTTACCAGTACCACTGGTAGCAGCTTTCTTGGCTTTGAGTTTCTTCTCTTTAGTGTCTGGCTTCTCAGTTTTTTCACCCACCATCTTGCAAGAAGGGAAAAAGCAGTAAGATTTAATTTTGAAGACATAATCTCATGGAAAGCAGACAAAATGAAGATTAAGCTGGAGAATAATTTTATCTCAGACAGCCTACAGGAAATTCCACAAGACATTATCAATATAAATTAAAATTTTAAAGAATTGAGATAGATTCAAGAATTGGGCAGTGCTGTAGATTCTAGTTAAAAAACATCAATCTCTACTACATTGATACAGCAACTTCAGTTGACCTTTTCTAGAAATTCCAACTGTAGTAATTCAATGTGATCTATTCAGAGCATTTATGCATAGTTTAAAATATCGAGAGACAGTGAAAATATGATTTTGGGAAAATTACTAATTTTTATGCCATAAGAATAGTAGAAGTGATAAGCATCCTGTCTGTCTGTCTGTCTGTTTGTCTGTCTGTCTTTCTGTATTTGATGCAGGATCTCACTATAGGGTGCAGACTCCTACAAATCCTCCTGTTTTAGCCTCCCTAGCACTAGAATTATAGGCATGTGCCACCAGACTTGGTCTCTGTGGCCAGCTCAGGGTGCCCAGGGGCGGAGGAAGGGCTGACGCATGTCGTGCCTGGCATTGAACCCCAATCCCTGAGATTGCCTAAGTAGGCTCTTAGTCCACTGAACTATATTACTAGCCCAAGAAAATCTTATTTATTTACTGGGATTGAAAATAGGGCTTTTGCACTATATACTCCAACCCTGTTTGTTTATGTATTTATTTAATCAAAGTCTCATTATGCAGTTGATGCTGGCCTTGAATTTGTGGCAGTCTTCTTGCCTCAGCCTCCCAACTGGTGAGATTTTAGATGTAGTCTATATACCTGTCTTGTTATTTTTATTTGTTTGTTTTTGAGGCAGAGTCTTGTGCCTCCCAGGCTGGACTCAAATTTCCAGTCTTCTTACCTCAGCCTCCCAGTGCCATCATGCCTGGCGATAATAAACCTCTTGAAAGGAATACTAAGAAGTGTGATGCTTGAAGTTAATATAGTTATGAAATATATATGGAAAAATGAACCTAGACTTGTTTCTCATTTAAATCTACACCATTTTACTTATATGAGAGCTTTTAAAGATGGCCCCAGAGTAATCCAAATCATCTGAAATTTAAATTCAGTTATCACAGTTACAATACATAAGGTGGGCAAAAACTCCATTTCATTTTACATCATCGCAGGTGTCACAAGATATATTGGCAATACAGGTTTGTGGGCCCTCCCAAAGAGTACAATGCTATAAATACATATTCAGTTACAGGAATTTGGAAGCATCAATCAAGTGAATCACTTCAGATCAATATGCTTCTGGTTACCATGTTTAATTTTGTTGATATTAACTGCCAGCTCATTGTAAGTAAAGACCAACTTAAATACCAATGTGGTGGAAAAGTGAGAGGGCTGGAAATTAAGATCTGTTCCAGGATAGAATGATTCATTTGTTTCATTTTTGCATTTACTGACTATGATATTCTAAAAGACACTATGGGTGTGTCTTTGTCTATAAAGGCCTTATGCTTTAGGAAAGGCCTAGGATTGATGCCCAATTTCAATTTGAGAAGTAGTTTACACTACCCCTTTTAGTGGATGCAATGGACTTCTGCATGTTAATGGCTCTGAGAAGTACTACTAGTAAAAAACAATACACCACACACATATATCAACCTTACCTGAAAGATATTTGAGGAAATGCTGCCTTAGGAATTATCTCGCTTAGCCTCCTTGATTATTGTAGCCATTCTTAGGTTTTCCTCTTTGGCTAAATGGAAACTCTTGTTCTTACAGGTATGGTTAATGAAATTAACATTCTCAGCAGTAGATTTTAGATAGACTTGTACACTTTGGTCCCAGTTGGCAGCTTTCATTGAATGACTCTACCCATTGAGCTAAAATGGGCTGTGGGTGTGAATAAATGCTTAACTGAGATGGCGGGACTAGCTCTTTATACCGAGATTTGCTACACGTGCCTCCTGGGGAAGACTTTGCTTATGCATCTTTCTATCTTCTCAGATGATTTTTCTCCTTAGGTAGTGTTATCTTTTGTTGCAGTTTGTAGAAGTTACGAGCTTCAAGTACAAATATCACCCAAGCAACTACTGTAGTGTTTAGAGACCCAAACAAGAGTGAGATTCTATCCTTTCTTGAAAGCATTTCTTAATGTAAAGGCCTGAAAAAAGTCCTTTTCCTCAGTGTGCTGTGGAGTTTAAACCTAATGCCAAAGTTACCCCACCTTTTTTTTAGAATAATTGCCACTTACCCATACATTTCTGAGTTCTTTATAAATTGGCCCCCTCAGTCCCTTAACAATTTTAGTAGTTCTTCTCTGAACTTGGTCCAGGTTTTTCATAATTCTGGTTAACAATGTGCTCTGCAGGGAATGCAGTGTCCAGGTGCAGTAACCTTCCTAGGGTATTTGGTGCAGTTGGAAGGAACAAGGGAAAGATGACGGCCATCTAGTATCCCTTAGGCTCTCATAAACATCTGGCAGCATTCCAGCCAACAGTGGAGCTCACACTAAAGGAGTAGGTGAGTAGACTGGAAGTGCTCTTTCCAAAGAAGAGCCAGTGGACACTGGCTTGCAAGTAGTGAAAATATGTGTGAATTTGAGGAAATCTTTCAGTTTAAATAATGTACAGAGTGAGAAGATCTTAGCAGGGATATTTTAAGGGAACCCAATGGGCTAATCTGAAAGTTACTGTTTTTCTATTCCTTATACTCTGTGTGCATGTGTGTGTGTGTGTGTGTGTGTGTGTGTGTGTGTGTGTGTGTGTAAACAGCATTACTACAGTGTTGTTCATTAATTTCATTTCTCATTTTTAACAGGCCAGAAAAGAAATCTGATAAAATACAGAAGTCACTTGAAATTGAATGATTTTCTCAGGATCAGGAAAATAAGTAAATAAAACAGTCAAAATTATAGTCCAAGTATATACAGTTTTAAGTGCTAGAATTTTCACTTGACTAAACACATAAGCCAACAAAACAAAAGATTCTTGCCCATAGAATGTTTGCAATACTGATTGATGAAATCAGATGTGAACACTGATTGGCAAGACCTTTGATATTTTTAGTTGTGTTCATGTGTTTTTTTTTTTTGTGGTCATTACTTTACCTTTTTCTTTATTTTTTTTTGACTTTTTAAATAAAAAAAACCAAAAAATAAAAATTTGCAGACACTAGCATTTAGTTCAAAGGAAAAAAAGTGTTGCTCAGTTTGTTAGGGCTGTAGGTGACTAACATGGATCAAAAGGAAAAAAAATAAGATTTAAATACAAAATTCATATATGAAAATATACAATATTATGCACCTATTTCTTGACACTTGAGATATTAAGATAAATATGTAACAAGTCTGATGCCAAGATTAGTTAAATATAATGAACTACCTTAAAGATACATGAATAAATTAGACATGGATCCATTAATGTCTGACCCATATTTAAAATATACTAATAAGTCATTCATGCTGCTATTTACTTGTAATGCCAGCACTGTAGGAGTCTGAGGCTGGGCAATTGAAAATTCAAGCCCAGCCTAGGCATTTAATGAGATCCTATTTAAAGATAAAATTAAAAAGGATTAGGGATGTAGCTCAGTCCAAAGGCTCTGTGCTTAGTTCTCAATAATGAAAATAAATCAATAAATAAATACTCAAGTATTGCTATAAAATAAAAGTGGGCAAGAACTGTACCAGCAAAAAATATAATAGCAACAAATATCCATGTTATTGTAATATTTTTTAAATTTTATTTTATTAATTTCAATGAGAAAAATAGCAGTGAGAGTTTCAAAGCAGGTTAGTAGGACAGTTACAATAATTAATACATTGCATATTATTGTCTTCATAGTAGTATTACAGTATTTGAAGGATACATTTTATGATCATGAGAGTAAGAATTGAAATACTACTAGTTTTCACAACCTGGAATGTTTATTGATTTTGAGATTCTCAATTAAACATCATTGACATGGGATTAAAAGCTACTCAGATTGAAATTAGGCCTTTGTTTCAAGCTCTCTTCTTTATCATACAGTTCTCCTTGACCACTCCACAATGATTACCTTCTAAATAAATCTCTAATCAAGTGAGTATTTGGGGGAAATAGAACACTACTATTGAGTCCAGAATTATTATTCTTTTTTCTGGTCAAGCATATCTTCGTCTGAGCCCTATCTAATTTTGATGGCTGAATTGTGGACCTCAGAGTCTCCTTTGAACACAGCTGGACTCTCAGGTAGTTTGGTCTTTGGGGTCTAATATACCTAAAATAACTTTGAATAGTTAAATTTGACCACGTGTGAAATGGCAGTTGCCTTTTAATTTTAATGGAATATTTTAGAACATTTTTATGGAAAAGCTCTTAAAGTTCTTTTTTTCACTGCCTTAATGAAAGGGGAAAATGTGTTGCTGTAGCTGTTATTTTTTATAATAAATTTAAACAGTTCTTGCAAATCTTAACAAGTAAAATCAAATATTTAATGCATTTGGCTGGATACCTTTATAAAAATTATAGAACAAAATAAAATATTCTGGATGTAAACTTTTTTGAATAAAAAAGCCTGAATTTCTAAGAGTAGTTACATCATGTATCAGTATTTTTCTATTAACTTGCTATGTAGATTCATCAAACTACATCATCACCACAATAGTTACTGTTGCAGTGGAACGCTTGTGCTCAGATTTTTAGTTGGAATAGAAAATGAGATTCATAAATATAAATATTTCAGATAGAAATCCATTTTTCTTTGTCATATGCAAAGTAAGATAACCACTGATCAGTGCTTTTAATATGCACTAAGGTGATAAAGATTATGTGGGCACCCTACTTCTGGGACTTCACAAAGGCTGATTCTTTGCTGAGAATATCTAACAAAAGGTCCCTGGAACAAAGACAGCGTACCTGATTTCTTGATATCCACAGTGTAAATATAAAATGCTGAATGAATAAGGAAAACATACAGTTGTTCCCTCTTAGCGACTGTGCCAACCTAATCCAGTAGAATACTGAAGAGAAATTCTTTTATATTTGCTAAACATGTAATACAAAAGTCATCAATTATGAAAACCGAGTTTAATGGGGAAAATACTGGTTAACTGAGTAAGATGGAGTAGTACTACTACAATGTGCATAGAGAAGCTAGGAAAGTTTTGACAGGATTTAATTCTACTATTAGATGGAGCATTTTGAGCAAATGCTCAGTCACTAAGAAAAATAGCTTTTAGATAAGAGACTAGATAAAATGAATAGAATTGAAAAAAAATTAAGGTAGCAACTTACGTTTTTACTTATAAAGAATCTCTGACATTCTTCTCAGAATGAGTTTTCAGCTGGATGCTTCAAAACATCCTCTGTATGATAGTATGTTAACATGTTTCTGGGAAAAGTATCTTCTAGAAAAAATTATTAAAATAATTGTAGATAATATTTATCTCAGGAATCTCTATTCTAATGGTTTATGTCTCACTGAATAAACACAACATTCTTATTCCTTTCATTTTGCAGATAAAGAAACTGAAGAGCAGAATTTTAAATAACTTATCCAAGTAACCACACTTGGTGTTTGACATTAACCTTGGGAATTTGATCCAAAAATAAGTGTTTCAACCAAGTATTTCTAGAAAGCCTCGTTATTAATACTTAATTAATGCTTAAGCCTAATTATTAATAATTTTGAATATCTTTAAATTTCTAAGGTAACTGAAGTGCACATAGGAGACAGTGAAAGTATTGCTTCATTCAGATGGCTACATGTTTTCAAATGATAGACATTTTAAAGTTAGAACAATTCTGTGTCAAATAATTTTTGAGTTAAATCAATAAAATGATGACTTAACAATAGTGTGGTTAAACTACACACATCTATTTTTAATTTTTTTTCTTGTTTCAGAACTTTTGTTTGTTTGTTTATTTATTTGTATGGCTGGCTCAGCCTGCCCTGAGGACAGGGCTGGCGCAGCATGTGATGCTGGGGATTGAACCGTGATCCCTGCAGCCGCCTGCAGGCTCTTTAGACCACTGAGCCATCCTGCCGGGCCCTACACACTTATCTTTGATTAATAGAAATCATTTGGAAAGAAACTATAAATTTAGGCTCTGTTGTTTACCCTGTGGTGCCTTATACTTGAACAAGCATGTTCTGCACACGTGCATCTACATAGATACACATTTATCACATAGGTATATTGTATATATGGAAATGTAAGTAAGGAAATATAACAAGATAAAATAATAATATGAAAATTAAGGTAGTGCAATGAGAAGAGATAAAACAAAAATGTGTTTTGAGATTTGATATTCTTTAGAGTTTAATCTTTTTTGTTCTAAATGATTTCAGAGCCATAGCAGGGTAAAATGATTGGCGTATAATATTTTTAAGTAATTTCTTTTAAGCAAACTCAAAGTGTTTAAAGAAGCATGAGAGAAGTTTTACATATGTGGTATCAAGCTTACACTAGGAAATTCAATAAGGAATGTCTTCAAGATATTAAAAGCATAATATACGTTTCACTCTTTAGTGTCAAGACAGAACCCAAAGGTTTTTGAATGCTAGACATGCACTTTACCACTGAATTTTCCACTGAGCCTTCTTTTTTTAAATTTAAATAGCACTAAAGGATTAACACAGCTTAATAGCCAGAGTGACAGAATCATGAAATCCAAGAAAGTAGCAGCAGGTTGAACTGGTTTTACCATATGCTAAAGTGTACAGATAGGCATATAGATAATTTTGTGCCACAGTTTATGTCATAAACTTTAGTATGGGATATGGTTCATACTTTTTAAGCTGATAGGATTTTTAGGGGCATTTGGTTTTGTTTTGTATTGCTGGTATGCCACAATACCTAACTTCATCTGATATTGTTTTGTTTGTTTTTGTGGAGCTGGGGACTGAACTCAAGACCCTTGAGTTTGCCAGGCAAGCAATTATTCTACTGAGCTATCTCCCCAGCCCCAATCTGATATTGTCTTAATAAAGGTTTGAAAAGAACTTAATTGATTAAAATAATGAAACAGCTATAGTTCGCAGAGCACTAGTGTGTAAAAAAGAAAATATGAGATTGGATAATTGAGCATAATCTATTAAAGGAAATATTTACAAAATTGTACCCTGTAGTAATGGAAATTAACAAGGGGTGATGGCAGTAGCCAAAGTCACTGACTCTCAAAGCCTATAGAAACCAAGAGAAGAACTAGCACCACATCCCTTGAAACTGTTGTAAATTTTTTACTTTTAGTAAAATGTACCCTGATAGGAGTTGTGGACATGCACAGGAAGTCAGCCATAACTATGCTGTGACCTGACAGGGTGGGACCTGGGAAAATAAGTAGTCTTTCTTCCCATAGGTTTTTGCTACAAAACTAAACCCGGTGTAAATCAAACAAAAAAATTCAGATGCAGGGGCTGCACTTTGATCTTGAGAGAGGAGAGAGAGAGAGAGAGAGAGAGAGAGAGAGAGAGAGAGAGAGAGAGAAGAGAATTTTTGGCAAGGCAAGTGATACCTGGCAGTTTTTGTTGGTTTCTTTATTTTGATGAAATGTTCTTAGTGTATAAGAACTGATAACCTGAACAACTAATTTAAAGATAACATTATGCATTAAAACAACCATTGTCAAACTTATATTATTTGGTTTAATGAAATTTTGTATCGTGTCTGATTTTTTTAGCATTTTGTATTCTTTAAAAAAGAAAAATAAAAAATAAAATTACCTATCAAAAAAGTTAAATTAACATTATTTGTAGATGACATGATATTCTCTCTACATAGAAGACCCCAACACTCCACCACAAGACTTATAGATTTAATAACCAAATTCAGTAGGGTAGCTGAACATAAAGTCAGCACAACAAAATCAGCAGCATTCCTGAATACAAATAAACTCACTGAGAGAAACATTAGGGAAACCACATCCTTCATCACATCCAAAAATAGAAATACTTAGGAATCAATCTAACAAAATAAGTAAAAGATTTATACATTGAAAATTGCAGTACTCTGAAAAAGAGATTGAAGAGGTTTCGGAAAATAGATATTCCTTGCTCTTATATAGGAAGAGTCAACATTATGAACATGATCATATTCCTGAGACTGCTATAACTACTTACTGTTATCCCTATTGAAATACCATTAGCCCATCTCATAAGACTAGGTAAAATGTTCCTAAAGTTCATCTGGAATAAGAAGAGGCCTAGAACAGCAAAATCAATCCTGGCAAAGTAGGAAGCATCACAACTCCTGGCTTGAAATTACACTGCAAAACTACTATGATAAAATCAACATGCTCCTGGCAAATAAAAGAGACCAGGGATCAGCAGCACAGACTAGAAGATGCAGGCACAATGAGAAGCAAACTCTCCCACAAAGTTATCTTTGAAAAAGGGGTATAACATGTTCACTGGAAGAAAAAATCTTTAGTGAATGGTGCAGGAAAAACTGGTTCTATGCTGAAGATGAAAATTAGATCTATGTCCATCACCATGTACTAAAGTAAAGTTAAAATGGATCAAATATCTACATATTAAAGTAGAAACACTAGATCTACTAGAAGGGAAAGTATGTTGAAATCTTGAATATAAAGGGATAGGCAGAGACTTTGTGAACAAAACCTAAACTGTAAGGGAAATTAAAGAATGACCAACTGGGATCTTATGTTATTTAAAATCTTTTGCTCATCAAAAGAAAATCACCAACAGAGTGAAAAGGCAGCCCAAAGAGTGGTAAAAATTTTAGCTCATTTTGCCCTCAAAGTACTTTTATCTAGAACATACAAAGAATTTCCTTTAAAAAATCAGCCTCCCTCCCCCCAATTCAAAGACCAAATCCTAAAACAGGAATCTGAGATGAATACACATTTCTCAAATGAAGAAATAAAAATGGCAAATAAATATATAAAAAATTTAACATCATTGGTCATTTGAGAGATGCAAATTAACACTGTGATTTCATCTCAACCCAGAAACAATGGCTATCATAGAAAATTTAACTGGTAACAAATGCTGGTGGGTCTGTGGGGAAAATGAACCCTTCTCCACTGTTGGTGGGAGTGCAGACTGGTGAAACTACTGCAGAAATCAGTGTGGAGAATCCTCAAAAAGCTAGGATTAGAGGTTCCTTTTGACCTAGATATTCCTCTTGTGGGTATCCTCCCAGAAGAATGAAAAACATCACATTACGGGCATATGTGTGCACCAATGTTTATAGCCGCATAAGTTGTAATAGCTAAATCCTGGAAACAGTGGAAAAGTCCATCCACTAAGGAATAGATTAAGGAGGTGTGGTGTTTTTATACAAGAGAGTACTTCTCAGCCATAAAGAAGTATATATTTGAGCCTTTAATAAATAAATGGATGAAACTCAAGACCATACTCATTAGTGAAATGGATCTGACTCATATGTAAAAACATTATATTGTCTTCCTGGGTGGAGAAACTGGAAAACTGGGTAAGATGTAAAATGCACAACACATATTGTGAAATGGAAGAAGTTGTTAACAAGGAAAAAGGAATGAGGATTAGATAAAGGGAAAGGAAAGAAGGGAAAAGAGAAAAACAATGCAAGTTAGTTTTACTACTAGTGTTGCTTAGTTCATAGAACAGGAAGATTTGGGTTCACACTGATTGAAGAATTCCTTACAGCTATATCTGTTTTCTTTTGTTGTTGTTGTTTTGTTTTTTAACAGAAATCAAACTCAGGACCTTCAGCTTGGGAAGCAAGCATTGTGCCACTGAGCTATGTCCATGGCCCTTTGTCTCTATCTTGTACTCTTAATGATTTTAAAGATAATAATATGAAATATATTAACTATTGTTATTCTATTATTTTTTATGGAAGTATGTTTTACCTTTTTTCTTTTATTTATTTATTTATTTATTTATTTTTTCTTGTTTCAGAATCTTTGTTAGTTTATTCACTCATTTTTTTTTATGGCCGGCTTAGCCCGCCCCAAGGGCAGGGCTGGTGCAGCATGTGGTGCCTGAGATTGAACCACGGTCCCTGAAGCCGCCCAAGCTTTCCCAAGCAGGCGCTTTAGACCACTGAGCCGTCCCACCGGGCCCCTACCCTTTTTCATAAAATGAAAAATCTAATTGTTCCACATTTTTCTCAACATTTAATATCATTTTTAAAAATTATAGGCATTGAATGGTTGTGTACTGGTAACTCACTGTGATTTGAATTTGCATTTTTGTTTTGAAATCTGATGTTATTTTTCCATGTGTTTATTTGTCATCTATCTTATTTCTTTGAAAAAATTCTATTGAAATCCTTTTGCCCATTTTAAAATTGAGTTATGTATTTTAATATCATTGAGTTTTGGGGCTCCTTTGCACTTTGCACACAAAAAATTATCGACCACTGTTCTTTGAATGAAGTTACAAACTGCTAATCTTTGCCCTAGGACTAATTTATCTTCTTATATTGAGTTGGAAAGCTTTATTTCTAATCATGTGATCTTTTTGGAATAATTTCTTGTCTTGTTTTAGTAGTTGAGTTAAAATGCTTAGTTGATTTATTTTTCTTCCAAGTGACTTCATCTAGTTCTATTTTTTCCTAAATTTGAAAGCATTAAATAAATTTGTGTGCAGAGTGTTATAATTTAGAGTCACAGAGACCCCAAAGGCTCATGTGTTAAAGAGCTTGATCCTCAGTGCTTTTTTGGAAGATGAGTGAATCATGAGACTTTTAGCTTCCTCAATGAATAAATCCATCATTGGATTCATCAATGAGTTAAATGCTCAGCGGATTTATAATTTAATGGCATTATGGGAAAATCTTGGAAATTTCAGAGGTGAGGCCAAATATAATTAGTGTTAAACATTTAGGTAAGTCTAACCAAGTTTGGTTGGTTAGACAGCTTTGTGTGATATCCAGAGCATTTCTCTGATATGGTCTTATCACTACAGTCCCAGGCAAAAACTGCGAGCAAGAGACTTCTACTTTAAATTCTCCCATACTAGCCGGGTGTGGTGGCACACGCCTGTAATCTCAGCACTTGGGAGTCTGAGGCAAGGAGGATCAGTGCAAGTTCAAGACCAGCCTGGGCTATAAAAGTGAGCTCAAGGCCAGCCTAAACTGCATAATGAGACCTGGTCTCAAAAAGAGAAATAAATAAATAAATAAATAAATTCTCCCATACTAAAACATCCAAATGTTTAAACATTGACATAAAGTCTTACAGGTATTTTGATTTATACTAAACTAGTCATTAATTAAATATAAAAATGTAAATATTCAGATTTTTAGCTTAAGTACATTTTTGCTTCTTAAGTTTATTTTTAATTTGTTAATGGAGGAGAGTTTTATTTTGGCTCACATAAATTTTATTTTAGAATGACTAGATAGTAGTGGGAATTTACAACTTCAGTTTATAATTCTATCAAAACTTTTTTTAACCATGAGAAATAGTAATTTTATTTGCAAAAAAATAAAGAGTTGAAAAGAAGCCATCTTAGTCCCTCAATCTTCAGCATAAAATTAAAAATCTAAAAATTCTACTTACATTATATTTAAACAAGAGGGTTAAGAACAGGCAAAGTGGAACTTGGTTTGTTGTTTACCATTGCAAGATAATAAGTAGTACATCCCAAAGTGTTAGCCATGTCTGGAAGGAGAAAGGTAAGGAGGTAAGGGAAGAATTTATTACAGGAGGTTTGGTTTACACTTTCTTTTTCCAGGTAGGAACTTGATTAGGATTATGTATGAATCATAGTAGCATAGAGTAGGATCAGTAAAAGGAGCAAGGAGGGGATTTTGAGACAAGGCAGGGAGAGAATCCAAACCATATGTGTCAGTACTTTCCGTTAAGGAGTTAGTGAGTCTTTAGGGACATTCCTGTAATGAATAATCAAATCATGTGCTTGTCAGACCAGTCATAGGAGAGAAAAAATAAATACAAATAAAGATTGCAGAATAGTAAAATCATGTGAAGGTGGGCTGTCTTCTTATATCCTCACTTGGGACTTGGATACTGGGGGTAAAAGGAAAGAAAAAACATAGACGAGGTGAGAGTTTTCCTATCTTCTTATAAAGGCACTAGTCCCACCCTGAGCTCCTCCCACACTATTACTTCCCAAACACCATTGCATGGGCGAGTGTGGCTTCAACTTATAAATTTCAGGGAACACAACTATTTAGCCCTTAGCAGGTGGCTTTAAATTATGTTTTTCTTTGGCATCTAGCCAGACCCTTAAACAACTAACACAATGCATGTAAGATGAATAGATCTCTCTTGGGAAAATATATATATCAGTTTCCCACCACCATATAATAAGATCCAAATTTCCCTTGTATTATAATTTATGTCAAGGTTTCTGCTTGAATGCCTTTTTTATTATTGTTTTGAAGTTTCAAAAGGTATGTGATAAAGTGCCAGAGCACAAGTCAGATATTCTGTACATATTTACTGAATGAAAAAAAGCATATGCATAGTATTACTTGCAGAAAAGAAAAGGAGAAAACAGATGAATATGAGGAAAAAAATAAATATTTCAATGTCTTTTTCCATGATGCTTAAAGAAATTCCTTGTTCTCAGAAGTTTTAGGGCAAGATAGGGTCTTTTCCTTTGTGTGGCTTGAAACAGCTTTCCTGCCAACCACCGTCCAACCTCTGTCACAAGAAAGCTATGTGCTGGCAAACTGGCCTCAATAGTTCAAGGTTAGAGAACCCCAGCCAACGCCTGAGGGTGGGACAGAACCTAGGCGCCAAGCAGTATCCTCAGGCTGCTAATTTGCTGGACACACAGAGCCCTGTTCTGTAACGTCCCCCTGGGTTGTGGGTGAGTGGAACCCATTAACATTTAAAAATATTTGCAGAAATCAAAGATGGAGAGGGGGGAGCATTTCTGGAGGGCCAGTACTCAGTGCACTTTTATGCATGCCAAACTTTGCTGGCATGGCTTAGGACTTGATAGAGAACATCTGGGTGACTGCTGTAGCAGCATATAGATGTGGCTGAGGGCAGGGAACAAAGGGGGCTTGTGAGAGAATGTTGCAGTGGGGGAAATGCTCTGTGTAAAAAGAGGCCTTATTTAATGCCTATCCCATGCCCAGCTCGGGGAGGGGAGGAAGGCTAGGGAGGGAAGTTTTTTTTTTTTTTTTTTTTTTTTTTTGCCTTCATGTTGCCTGGGTAATGAATGCTGGAGACTGAGCAGCAGCATAGAACTGGCCCATTGGGTTCCAGAGACCCTTTCTTCCACGGTTAGACAAGTGCGTTAAGCTCCAAAACACAGCCAAAATAACCACCATGGATGGCATCTTAATGCTGCCTCTTTTCTGGGAGTTCCTTTGTTTGGGTACAGGAGAAGTGGATATACTTTACAAAGGAGGAAGGGTTCTGCTTTCAGTTGGGATGAAGTTCTCATTGGTTCTTTATCACCAGTCCCATTCATGTGGATACAACATAACATAAATTACATATCAAGAGTAGGTGGGCTGGTGGACTGGCCAAATAGTTCACTGGATTAAAGCACTTGCTTAGGCAGATGCAGCGACTGGGTTTCGATCCCTGGCTTGCTATGCCAGCCTGCTCCTGGGGCGCGCTGAGATTGGGACTGAGACTGGCTGTGGTGGTGCATGCCTGTAATCCCAGCTATTTGAGAGGCCTAACAAGGTGGATCACTACAAGTCTGATTGATGTAGTGAGACCCTGTAGACCATTACTAAAAACAAAAACAAACAAACAAAAAGGATAGGTGGGCTGGCCACCTGAGATGACTCAGTGGCATAAACTCCTTCCTGGAAAGCACAAGGTTCTGAGTTTGATCTGCAGTACCAAAACAAACAAACAAACAAACAGACAAATAAACAGAAGAAAACATTTCAAGGTATATTTTAACACGGAAGTACACTTATTACTTGAAGGTTAAGATCAGATTGTTGAAAAATCCTCCATTTTAATGTAAAATTTCATATTGGACTCTGATCTTTGCATGCCTCAGTTTACCCAGCATGAACGCTGTGGCATTTAGTAAATCATAGCAATGTTGATGTAGGATAGGAAGCCCTATCTTAGAGTAGTTCCAAAGATTGAATAAACTGCTATGCCCTTTACACAGATAGTGCTTGTGAACATAAGATAGTTTATGTGCTGCAATAAACGTGCCATATATGGTTCATTTATTATATTCTCCTCCTCTTTTCTTTGCTTCCAGCTTACTGCTCTCCTGATTTCACTCCAAAAATCTTTGCCTCATTTTGCATATTGCTAAGGGCTCTCTTTGAGAATTCAATTAAAAAACCCAGACATTAACACTTGAAACTACAATAAGATTGTGCTGTGAGTGGAGCTAGAGAGTTACTCATTCCACAAGAATGTATCAAGTGGTTAATACTCCAAGGGCCCTAGAGACATCATACTCAACAAGACAGTGCCTGCTTTCCAATACTGGTATGCCCAGATGATATACTTCTTATTTTAAATACTTAGATTCTGGCTTGTGTGAGAGCAGGTAGGCAAACCTTACTTCTTTCAATTGTCTTCATTCCCCTGATTTCTTCTATCTTGGATTGAATCTTGCTAAGTGGATAGTTCACATTAGGTTTAAAATGATATTCCTGACATTATCTGTTCTATGCCTAAACTGATAGTAAAATGAAAAAGTCCTTCTGAGGTTTCAAGCTTTAGGTGCTCTAGTATTCATGATTACATTCATGTGTGTTCGTGTGAATGTGTATTCTGAAATAGGCCAATTAATGTTACATGTTTGGTTTTGGGAAAAGCAAATTTTAAATTTTTGTTCTAAATTTGCTTAGACTGTGACTTTAATTTTATGTTGAGAATTACATTTTTCTAGCAGAGTGTGGTAGTGTGTGCCTACAATTTCAGCACTCCAGAGACGCAGATGGTAGGGTTTTTGAGAATTTGAGGCCAGCCTAGAGCTACATAGTCAATTTAAGGATATAAAACTACATAGTGAGATCATGGCTCAAAAAATTACATTTGATTTGTGGTGCCATCGTACTCTTAATTTCAATTTAACATTTAAGAACTTCCTTTACTATTAATTTGTTTCGAGACTGTCCTTTTCTTTCTCCAAGTAATGAGTCAGATATATCTGAGTGCCAAGTTTATGGTCAGTTACTTCAAGAGCATCCAGAAACCATTGGTGTTTAGCTCAAATATTATCAGATATTCTTTCTATAAATTAACTATTAACCTCCTCATGACCAATAGTTAGTTGGTGTAAGTTTATGGTCTACTTCTTTTTACTAAAAAAGTGTATATTTTACATTTTTCCATGTTAGAACAACTATGTGTACATTAGTAAGAAACTATATCATGGATGACTAGCTCTATTTCATATATATAATATATATATATATATATATGAAATGATTATATATAAAGATATATATATATATATAAAATGATAATTATATATATATATAATATATATATCTTTTTTGGTACTAGGAATTTAACCCAGGGCTTCACACATACTAGATATATGCTAAACCATTAAAATACATCCTCAACTTAAATGCCATCTTTTAAGTGTTTACTGTCCCTTGAACAAATATCACTCCTATATATCTGAGTAATTTGAACATAGTACTTAAATAGAACTTATATTTCTAAAATAAATCATCTTAAGAAATGAATAGATACCATATTAGTCTTAGTCATGTGAGTAGAAATAGAAATTAACTGAAAATTCTAAAAACATCTCAAACTTATCCAACCTATTTTGAGAGCAAATGAATATGCATATGTTTGTTTTTCTCATCCTGAAGTTTTTGGCTGCCTATTATATTACGTGGATACTAAAATGTCAGAAATGATTCATTATATTGCAAAGAAAATCTAGAAATTGATGTCAACTCCAACAGTATTTTTCTGAAATTATCATGAAGAAAGTAATTAAATGTAAACTAAAGCCTTTGAAGGTTCTACTCCTCTTACATTTTCTTCATCAAGTTCACTATATGTCCTTCAAATTAACCCTCCATTGAAGAGTAGTTTTAGTAGAGGTTTCATAGCATAATTCCTCCCTTAATCTCCATCCTGTCTCAAGTGCTTTCTAGATGCAATCCCTTTCTTTCAAAAAAAAAAAAAATCAAAACATAGCAACCTGTCTTGGTTTTCAGGGCAACTGAAATGTCAGAAGCATCTTTTTCAAGAGCCTCTGAACTTGGTGTCAAGGACCCACTGCCAAGGAAACATCTCATCAACTATTGTTTAATCCTGTGCTTTTCTTGGTATAAAATATATGTTTATAGAGCACCTTAGAGTTACCCAGCTGAACATGAAACCTGCCTCAGTTGCTGTAATTGATCCAAAAGATTTTTGTTTTCCACAAGTGAATTTATTGCCTCCTTTCAAGCCATTTTGAGATGAATCCAGATATTCCTCATTTAGTATGTCATCTGCAAAACATCTCTGCTGTTTCTATCTGTCGGTCCCAGCTTTGACACATATGGCCAGGCTCTATCAATACAGCAACTACTGTCTTTATATATCTTTTCTGTAAGGAGATATAGCAGGTTTACTTAGTCCATAATAATTTCTTATAGAACTCTATAACCCCAAGTTTTATGGAACATGCTGACCTATTTATTTGCTACCCACTTGGTCTTGAATTCACACTATTTGCACTGCTTTATCGACCAGATCTTTAAACTAGCAAAATCCAAAGTCTTTGTCACAACTCACTCAACAATCATTCACAGCCTAACACTGATAGGATTGAGTTGTCTCTAGTATCTTTATCTCATTATAATTTAAAAGTGCTAGCCAGGTGTGGTGGTGCAGGCCTGTAATCCCAGCATTTGGGAGTCTGAGGCAGGAGGATTGGTGCGAGTTCGAGACCAGCCTGGGCTACCAAAGTGAGCTCAAGACCAGCCTGAACTGCATAGCGAGACCCTGTCTCAAAAAGACTAAATTAATAAACAAACAAACAAACAAATAAATAAATAAATAAATAAAAGTGCTGCCATTCTGTTGATGTAAGTGTATCAGCTGATAATTTTGAAAATATTATTTTACACTTGTAGCCATAATTTAAGATGAAAACAGTTTCCTAAAGTGCTCAGAAATTTGGTAGTAGATAAAATATGGAGACTTGGTTTTGCAGGGTGGTATAAATCATCTTGAACTGGTCATTACTGTTCCAAGAAAAATGATTTTCTTAGTAAGATATTACTCTAATTAAAAGGCAGTATTAATGAGGTAAGGAACTACTATCAAAAAATGAGGCTAGTAACTAGGTATAGTGTTTCATGCCTGTAATCCTAGCACCCAAGAGACTGAGGTAAAAGGTTTGCTGCAAGTTTAAGGCCAGCATGGGCTAGATAGTGACTTTAACCCACACTGTGAGAACTCGTTTCTAAAAACAACCAAAAACTGAAGTTCAATCATATATAATGGGAAATGTGTATAATTCTGCCTACTCATTTGGCCAAGACAGGCCAATTACAAATTGGAAGTCACCCTGGGGAACTCAGTGAAATTTTGTCTCAAATAAAAACAAGAAAATATCCTAAGGCTGTAGCTCAGTGGTAGAGTACCTACCTAGCACATGTGAAATACTGAGTTCAATCCCCATGACCTCTGAAAATATAAGCAGACATCCAAATAATGCAAAAAGGGCAAGTATAATGGAATATATAGGAGTTTTACAGCAAAAATCAGCCAAACTCAGTATGAACAAAAAGTGCTTAGCTCTTACACAAAACTTTGACACATCAACACAAGAGTCACGTGAAAAAGAAAGAGTAATGTGTTAAATTTATGCAAAGTTGGAAATTGAAAGGATGATGTTTATTTTTCAATTTTCCGTTTTTGCAATGATCAGTTGATAAGCTGTTCTGTAAAGAAGTACATTCTTATTCAGGGATCTTGCTCATCTGATGCTAAATTATTTCTTCTAAAAGGAGAAATAGATCTCTGACAGAATAAGCTCAACACAATCTCTGGCAGAACTTAGTAGAACCCCTCGAGCTAATATGCCAGTGTCTATAATCTGCATTTTTAGTTCCATTTATCAAGGAAAATTTGAAGTGTCAGTTCATCTTCTTCCTGAACATGGCTCATAGGGAGAGTATGTTGTCCCTGGGAATGTTTAAATTGTTCTCCAGCTTGTGAGTTTCCGAAAAACTGCTTATCTTTTCATAACTTCTTTCTACTGTTGAAAAATCTCATAATTCTCTGAAAATAATTTTATGACCTGAATGAAGAAAAAGAAGATAACATTATGGGAGGGAAGGGGAAACAGTGTTGCTCCATTTGTTTTCAGTTTTCTGAGTTCTTTTACCAACTATCAAGATTATATCAGATTTTTTTTTTACTTGCTTTTGGAAATTTTTTTCTAAATGTAAAAAAAATATAGTATTAAGAAAAACTTCTCAAGCTATATATATCCCACTCTTAGGTTCTGTTCCCTTCAGCTTAGATGATGAAACAATGGAAATAGCATTGTTTCTTAACTGTTCAAAATAAACTAAAATTTTGGAGCATAAAATCTATTTTAGCCCCTTTGGGTATAAAAGGTTGTATTTGGCATATGTATACCTCAAACTATAACTTCTTAATTGTCGAACCACTGGTCTGGATGGATTATGGGTAACCACTAGCTTCAGGGGAAATGAAAAGGCTCTTATATATCTCTCTAATCTACCCAAGTGCAACAAGAAGAAATTCTGGAAAGGTACCTTTAAGCTACTAGTGATCTCTAGTTACTATTACTCTGAGTGATATTGAGCTTTCAACAATCTTTTGGGCTTACTTAATTGATAACCCTCTTCACTGATGGATGATGAAAGAACTTGATGTCCTTCATGCATAAAGTTTTAAAATCACTTTTTTATTGTTATTGTTTTGTTTTTATATTTTTTAGGGAAGGATCTACAGGATGTTCAGAGTCTCTGTCTCACTTATTCTTCTTTCCATGCTGAGACAAATACCGGACATCCAAAATGAAGGAAGGAAAGGTTTACTTAGCTCACAGTTACTGGAGGTTTCAGTCCATACTTGACGGGCTCCAAAGCTGAGGAGCACATGGCAGAGAGCAGCAGTTCATGGAGGCAAAACAGCAGCAATGACAACAGAGAGAATCTCTCTCTGTGTCTGTCTTATGTTACATTCAGGCTATCTGCCCCAGGATGGGGGAAATAATATTCCCATAATCCCGATCCCAACAGTACTCAGACCCATAATCCCAGTGGATCACAAATTAATCTCAAACTCTAGAAGTCCCTGCCCATGACTTCCTGAGGCTGTGGGGAACAACTAGACACAAACCATAACAGTTTCACTATTAAATACTCATAGTGATCTGCCCATTTATAGTCTCCCAAGAGCTGAGATTACAGGAGAGTGCTACCACACCCAGTCTCAATTGCTGTCTCAGTACACCTCAGGGGCAGCGCTGGCACAACAGGCCCAGATTAAAATCACTTTGAGTTACTACTGAAATCTATGCTTAAAAATTTACAGTCTTACATTTGTATCTTTTTATTCATTGCTAGGACAAATAACAAACACTCAAAGTGAAGGAAGGAAAGGTTTATTAGCTCATAGTTACTGGAGGTTTCAGTTCATATTTGGCTGGCCCAAGGCTGAGTGGAACAGAGCAGAGGGCACCCACCTCGTGGTGGCAGAACAGCAACAATCGCGACAGAGGCAGCCAACCAAACATGGCAGCAGAGCAACAATATAAGTCTGTCTCTCTGTCTCTCTTGATATTACATTCAGGCTCTCCCCCTCAGCCTATCTACCTTAGGCTACACCCATAATCCCCAAAGTACTTAACCCATAAACTCATCAGTACTAAAACACTTAATCCCAGGGATCATCAATCAAGTCTCAGACATTAGAAGTTCCCACCTCATGATTGCATGAGGCTTTGGGGGAGACAACTAGACATAAACCATAACATTCTACACCTGGACCCCCAAAGTCTCATGCATATCCCTTTGTGCAAAAGATATTTTAGTCCATCTCAAAGAGTTGCCAAAGTCCCAACAGTTTCAACATTTCTGAAAAGTTCAAATCCCTAGTCTCCAAGATCCAAGACAAACTCAACTGTGAGCCCTTGTACAATAGAAAAGTTAAACGTATCCAACGCCCAAGGGCATAAGATAAACATTACTATTCAAAAAGTTGCAAACAACAGGGAAATGCAAAACACTGGGGCAAACACATTTTCAAAATCCAGCACAGTAAACATTAAATCCTATAGTTCCATCTGGAACATCTGAAGCAGTCTGCACTGAATTGTGCCCCTACAGCACTCTTGGTGGTAGTTTCCAGGACTTCTCCCTTAGGCCGGCTTTGCTCCCTGTTCGCACGATCCACGTTCCTGGTTTTTCCGATATTCTGGGATTTCCACTGAATAGGCTTCTCACACACAGCTTTGCAAACTGCCCTCTCAGGGGCACACTGCCTGGCCTCCCAAGTTTCTTCTGAAATTGAGGTGGCAGCCTTCTTAACCTAACAACTCATGCATTCTGAATGTGCCTGAAACCAGTGTCACATGGATGATGCCAAGGTCTGCTGCAAGTTGGAGCAGTAGCCAGCCTTCCTTCTCTCTTGGTTGTAGGGGTGGAGTGCCTGGATTGATGAATACTCTTATCTTGATTCAAACAACAAACTCTCCATGCTGCTGCTATTCTGGTACTTGGATCTTTGCAGGTTTTTTCTCAAGGTAAAACCTCTCTTCTTTGCAATACTGGGGCTGCAAAGGGTAGATAGCGGCCACCTCTGGTGATGCCATCAGGCCATCCTTTTGTTTCTCTGGTTTCTTTCCAGAAATGGAGATCCTTTCAGCTCCATCTTTGTAGTCCACAGCTCTCCTGGTGCTTCCTTCCTGGCCAAACTCACAATATTTTAAGTCACCCTGCTTGACTCTTTGCTCTTGATTTTCAACATAAATCTGGCTAAAAACTGCCAATAACAACCATGCCACTGCCCCAATAGTTCACTGCTTTGAAATATCTTTTGAAAGATTAATCAGTCCACCATTCTTAATGTCAGTCTTAGGCAAAGTCTTTGGGCATAAGCAAAATTCTGACAAACTTTCAGCCAATCCATAGCACAAATCATCTGGAGTCCAATGACCAATGCTGTCTTTCTTTTCAGCAGAAACCTCCTCAGGCTGGTCTTTACAGGCAGGCCTTCTGTCAGTCTTCTAGTCTAAGCTCTGACCAGAATCTCCCCCTACAGAACAACCAAAGATTTTCCACCTCTTCACAAGTAGATAACCTCTCCAAACATTTCCAATCTCTGCTCATAAGCCATTCTTTATACCCAGGCTTCAAGCCAGACTTCTGGTTTGAGTTCTGACCAGAATCTCCCAAACAGAACAGCCGAAAGCTGTTCCAGTGCTTTGCTTTTAGCTGACATCTCTGAACCTTTCCTTTATCTTCCCGTAAGCCATTCCAAAAAGCTTGTAATCCGCATGCTCAGGTTAGTCACAGAGGTGACCCCACTCCTGGTACCAAATTCTGTCTTAATTACTTTTTATTTGTTGCTGGGACAAATGCCTGACATTCAAAATGAAGGAAGGAAAGGTTTATTAACTCACAGTTACTGGAGGTTTCAGTGTATATTTGGCTGGCCCAGGGCTGAGTGGAACAGAGCAGAGAGCATCCAATTCATGGTGGCAGAACATCAACAATCGCGACAGAGGCAGCCAACCAAACATGGAAGCAACAACATAAGTCTGTCTCTCTGTCTCTCTTTATATTACACTCAGGCTCTCCACCTCAGCCTATCCCCCTTAGGCTACACCCATAATCCCAAAAGTACTTAACCCGTAATCCCATCAGTACTAAAACACATAATACCAGGGATCATCAATCAAGTCTCAAACTCTAGAAGTTCCCACCCCATGATTGCATGAGGCTTTGGGGAGACAACTAGATATAAACCATAACTATTTGGTTTATATGGCTATACACAATTTAAAAAAAACAGGTGTTATATGTGGGTTTCTGAGTTTGTCATGCCCTGTTCCTTGTAATGATAGCATGGTGCTCTTCTCTGTTTAGTTCACCTTTTGTAAAACCTTTTAGTCACATCTCAACCTCTTGAGTCACCATCTTGTCAGATCTCATTGTGTTCCAGCTTGGCTTAAACACTCCTGCTCATGTACCTCTTAATATTCATAGTGGTATCTCCCACCAAAGTAGTTGATTTTATCCACACTTTCCAGATGCAGGAACTGAAATTCACTATTATTGAAATCTTGTACTGCAAGATCACTCAACTATGAATGATGGAACAGGATTTCTATCCCAGATATAACTGATTCTAAAGCTTATGATCTACAATGTAATTCCACATACATTCTGGCTTTTGTTTGTTTGTTTGTTTTGTGGTGTCAGGGATTGAACTCAGGACTCTGCACTTGTCAGGAAAGTGCTTATTCTACTGAGCTATCTCCCTGGCCCCTCCACATACATTCTGTGGATGCTCAGTGAACTACTACTTCAGGAGCTAATGAATTCACTTGATCTATCCTGCCTTGGCTCTTGATAAAGTAACATACTGCTTGGGACAATGTGATGGCCACATGTTAGTGCTCCTGTGTTTTGACCTTCTCTTACCACTGTGAAATAGAGATGATTGCTACGTAAGTCTCTGTTGAAGTTTGTTCAAACTGATGTATGTGAATGTTTTCTTGTCTGTCTTATAGAGATAAATTTTCTCTTCAAATGGCTTTGAGTAAAATAAGAAGGAGTTTTCTGTAAATTTAATATGTGAGAGGAGCTCCTACTAGACAGCAAAGCATTTCCATTGTCCTGTACTAATAAAGTTAACCCATGACCACAATTTGATACACCAAAATTTTTTTGTGTGTGAGAACAGTCTAAAACATTGCTGTTCTAAAATCTGGGTGTGTTAATCATGTCTTTAATATTACTTTTGCTTTTACAAACTGATAGATGTTAATTGTCAGGAATTTAAGAACCTAGGAAAGTCTCCTTTTTTGATCTGGAGTTTCTGTAGTGAGGGTTACCAAATTTAGCACCAACTTCATTTCTTTCAGATATTATTATTATTGTTATTATTATTATTATTGTTATTATTATTATTGTTATTATTATTATTATTGTTATTATTATTATTATGTGATTATGACTTTTCACCTGCTAAATTTGCTTTTGGAACTCAAAAAATCAATTAATCTTACTATACCCTATAGTTGAGAAGTAAAATCAAGTATGAAAATAAGAATCAATTCCTTTTCCTGTTACTACTTTTAATTAGAGCCAATTCCTTTCCAAGACAGTTGAATGTCACAAAATATTCCAATAGCAATTCTTGAAATGTCATTTTTATGAACTCAGTGTTAAGTATTCTCTTAGATGATGCCAAAAAATAAATGTTAGCATTAGACATTTAAATGCTCATTAACAACAAAAATATTTTAATCAGACACAGGAATGAAACTAAACTATACATTCAAAGATCTACATTTTATGATTCAAATATTTAGCATATATTCTTCCACTGAAAACTAGATGATGAAAGAAATAATTGTGGGCTGCACCTATGGAGTACATTTCATTTTTAGAAAATCCAAAGATAAAGCTTAATTTGTAATTTCAATATAATTTTAATGAATTGGTTCATAAATAAAGATAGCATTTTAAAGTAGCTATCAAGATCATTGCATTATTAACTAGACTGAGCGGTCCTATGCATTTTGTAAAATTTAATTGATTTAGTGGACTTATGTAGAAACAACTTGTTTGAAAACATTTTCCCCAATTGAAACAGAAAAATAAGGAAAGTAAGTTGAATGATAATTAGAAATAATTTGTTGGTTTCCAAAGTATGGAAACGTAATAATATTTTTTTCTATCCAGTGCCATATCATTAAATTCTTACTGGATATGATCATTATATCTAGAATTATGTTGCAGATGAGTGTTGCTTTTCCCCAAGGGGTACATTTATTGTTTTGAGAGCATAATATAGCTTTCTTGGAAGGAGTTCTGCTGGATGGTTTCCCTGTTATACACAATTGGGTTATGTTTAGTTTATAAAAGTGGAAGATATGTCAGTTTATTTCATTGATATTTACGTCATGTCTGCTAGATCCTGGGAAAGATACATAGTTCATAACCGTTTCAAAATTACAGAAAGATAAATCCTTGAGGGAATGCTTTATTTTGAGGTAGTGCCATTTACTTTTTACAATTAAAGTATATGCTACATCTTCATTTTATTGTACTAACTATGAAAATAAGCACATGGGAAAGATGACACAGAGAGTTTATAGAATTTATTCAATATACAGTAGCTAGTCAATGTACGTACCAAGGTTAGATCCTGTCTTGTAATTTCTAAACTAGAGCAGTCTGAAGAAACACTCTGTGGTCCTGGTTCACCAGTTAGTAGCTAGCAGGCTTCAGTGAATCACTGTCTGTCATTCCTCAGTTTCCCTCACTGTATCATAATGGCACTGGAATATGTCATCTCTATGCTTCCCTTCAATGCCAAAGTTCCAAGGTTCTTTCTTGAAATAAAGTACATGTGATAACTCAGCACAAAGATCATGCTGTTGTCCATAGTTTTTCAAACTTTTGGTAATAAATCCAGATAGAACTGAGTCTTTATTTATTTATTTATTTATTTATTTATTTATTTATTTACTTGTCTTTTTGAGACAGGGTCTCACTATGCAGTTCAGGCTGGCCTTGAGCTCACTTTTGTAGCCCAGGCTGGTCTCGAACTCGTACCGATCCTCCTGCCTCAGCCTCCCAAGTGCTGGGATTACAGGCGTGCACCACCACGCCCGGCATATTTTTCATTTTTTTTAAGGAATATTTTTAATGCTCTTTTCCTAAATTGTTCCATTATGGGCCAAGCTTTCGTCTCTTTGTTGGGTCTTCACAGAAAACTACATCTCTAGCACTTTTTAATTTTCTTTAAAATTTATAACAGGGTCTGGCTAAGTCACTAAATCTTCCACAGTGGAATTCAATTTATGATCCTCCTGCCTTCACCTCCAAGAACTGTATTATAAGTGTGCACCATTTTTACTGCTGTGGTTCCATTTTTAGACTCTTTTTCCAAAGTATCTTTGGTTCCTTTGATCTTGTTAAATTGCTTTACATTAGAAAACTCTCTGAAGTCTCTTCAACAACAGCAAAAACTTTCCCTCTAGTAACTCCTTATAAGGATTTACTACCACTTCCACCCCATTTTCCATGATTTTATTAAGACTGGTTATGTAAATCATGGTATGCTGAGAACTAAAGGTGTATGAAATGCAAGGCTAGGGAAGTCAGGTCCACTATCATATGAGATGTCTTTCCAACCAAACACTGTCCATATCTTATTCTACCATTTCTTAACATTTTTCTAGTGTTTTTTTCTTATTCTGGTGAAATAATTGTGTCCAAATCCCTGACACATACCACCTTCAGCCTCAGTGTCACTAATGAAAGTAGAAGCACATATTACATCAGTCCATCCTGTAAATGCAAATGCTGTTTCTCTGGATTTGTGTTGAGTGAAAAACTTAAAATTTATTATTTTGTTCCAAAGGCTCAGCTCATTGAGTGATAGATACATTATGCAGGAATAACAGTACTTACTTTGAGAATTCATCACTTCTACAATATCTATTTACAGCTGAGCTATAATCACAAATAATCATTTATTAAATATATTGAGTTCTGTTGTTATGTTTGGGTACCATAATTTGTAAATCTGATTTGCTGTTACCTTGTTACTGTTAGTGTTGGATGATGTCCTATGATGAATAAGCTTGAGTTTTAAAATTAAACTCTCTATTGAGTTTCCTTTAAGCAAGAGAGCAAGGTGGTCTTCGGCTGCCTTAAAAAGCACTCTTTTCCACTTGTAATAAATATATAGGAAGGTATGTGTTTCCATGAGAGACTAATTCCATCTACATTTAAAGCAAATTTCAGAGGATATTTGCCAATTTCTACTATGAACTTGAGAAGTCCAGGAAATTTCTTTACCCATGTCTAGTCTGTATTTCACATTTTTGGGGCTAAAAAGTCTACATCATTCAGATCAGTTGAATTAACCAACTCTGGTATTTAAAATTCCTTTAGTTCTACTCATATTTATGTGAGTGGAAGTGAGTGCATTAAGGTATTGGAGCCATTGGTCCAAAAGTAGTAGTGGGACATATGTAATGGTCTTGTGGGATTGTGCACATAGAGGTAGGGGCAGAAAAATCTTATAAAAATCCCACTGAAAATACTGTACATTGATTGAGGTATGCCCTCAGCCTGGCTGGGATCTGTTATGCCCCAGTGAGAAAAGATTCTAGCTGTAGTGTGTTGTAAGCGCCTGAACGTCTCTTTTTGATGATTCTGGTTGATTTCACCTGACAATTATCTTTGTGATTCAGACCAGAAGCCATTTCTCTGATGACACCTTACCTAACTTCTAAGCTGGGGGTAGAATTTATCACTGCAGTCTCTGTGCTATAGTCCATTTAACAGGCTGGTGTAAATGTTCTAATCTGTGTGCATGAGACCACCTTTTAATTAATTAATTAATTTTATTTTTCTTTATGTATTTAGTATAGGGTCTACAAGGTCTCTCTACACAGATCAGACTCATATTGATCCTCCTGTTTTCAGCCTCCTAAGTGCTGGAATTACAGGTGCATACCACCATGCCCAGTCTCAGTCACTGTCTGAGCGCTCCCCTGGGGGTAGGCTAGCATGGCCCACCAGAGATCAAATCCCAGTCCCTGTGTCTGCCTAAGGAGGCACTCTAGTCCACTGAGCTATCTAGCCTGCCCTAAAATAATCATTTTGCTACATGGAGTCCTATTTAGTAGTAGACATTGTGTTTTATATTTTCTGACAAAGGCAGTATAGCCACCGAGAAAGAACCCAACCATTAGAGCTAGGCTTTTTTTCAAGTCAATTTCATTGAAGTTTACTGTGTTGCCTTAACTAAGGTACTGAAACCTTAGCTGCCTCATTGGCAATATGGAGGTAGTGGGCTTATTTGGAGAGATTCAAAGACCCTCTGATATTTCATTTCCTTCTGCCTTTCTGAGAGATATTTAGTGGTTACTAAAACTGCAAGAAGTATTCAGATTCCCACTTCTTTTCACACATAGTTCATATCACTTCTCACCATCGTTGCTTAGCAATTTTCTAGTTTTTTTTTTCATTTTTCAGGTAAAGGAATAGGTAGAGTGTGGTATGAGGGTATGAGTCAGGGATTTTGACAAACAATAAAAGTGGATGTTATCTCAATTCGTCCTGTAAAAACAGTCACTCAGGATTTGTGTTGAATGAAAGAACCCATCAAGAGCTGTTTTTTGAATACTTACTATATGCCTTCCAACTGAGATACATACATACTGTGAAGATCACCAACTAATGGATGGTAAAGAAATTTAAATTAAATAAGTATAATTAACTTTTTTGAAGAATAAAAGAGCTGAGATTTTAAGTTCCCTTCTAAATATGATTCAATATCTAAGCTTTCAGGAAAGTAAAATACTGGTCTTCAAATTACAAATGGAAATTTCATAAGGCTTTTGTTTAAACCTACTTATTCAATCTTTGTTTTCTACATCTTTATGATGGGTCTACTAGCTAAGGTCTTCTCCTGGTGGTATGGTCAGCATCTCTCTGTCTGTGTACCTTTACATGGAATATTTTCCATTCCACATTTTAAAAGTGTTGTTCATCATCCTGAGTCTCCTTTTCTCATTTGGAAAATGAGCCAGTGAAACTGGAAATGTTTGAGCTCTAGAACATTTTTGTTTTTTTACCTTGCAAGTGACAAAGAGGACAGATTATACATTTTACATTTTTTTCTTCCAAATCTTACTTTCTGTTCATGATCATCCTGATTTACTGTTTTTATCTCCCCTGACATCAGAACTCTAAACAGAAAGAAGCTCGAGTATAGGGCGTCTATTATATGAAATGTGAAATGTTTTGAAAAGCCTTTGAAGTGTTGAATAGGAATATTGTATTAAGAACAGTCCACCAAATGGAGGAAACCTGGGAACTGGACAAGCTGTGGATGTGCAGATGGTATTACTAGCAATCAGTCAATTAGAGTACACAGCCTATGTGTGCAGATCGATATGGCATGTGTCTCTATACAGTGGGAGGTACCAAAAGGTTGTCAGCAGTTGTTATCTCTGTATGCACTGCCTCCAAAGAAGAGTCAAATTGCCCATGTTACGCAGCCTAGACATTTCAGTGTAGTCTGTACCAATAAAAATGAGTCATCTTAAAATGTGTAAGAGTGCATGCTACCCATAAACAAAACTCAGCATAAAATATGTGCTTGCGGGTGAGTCATGGAAAGGTAGAGAAAAAGGTTCTCCAGCATTTTAGTTCCTTTAAAATCTCTTTTATTCTAATATTTGTCTACAAACTAATAATCTAGAATGCTACGTATGACCCCATGACATTGTACACTTAGAATGTGGGTGAATTCGCACATGTCCTAGTGTGTCGTGGTCAACATTAACATTAAAGAACATCAGAGAGTCATTTAGGAATAAGCATGAGTCAGTTAGCCATTGGAGTATTACAGAGAGGTGTTATTTCTTAGAGATAAGAGAACAAAGAAGTCTTAATATCCGGCTCAGCCAGGGCAGGAAATTGCCTACTTCCTGAGCCAGTGTGGTAGAGGCTGTGGGATGGAAGCCAGATACTGGAGGGAGGAGGCAAGTAAGAGCTGGAGACCTCAGGATTTTATTGTAGGGCACATGGACTTTGTACTAGAATGTCAAAAACTCATTTTGTCTCTAGCACAGAAAGATGTTTGGTAAAGAATTAATGACACTAAAACATTCTTGTAAATGTCATGTGTGATCATTAATTTTCATAGATAGTCATTCATTCTCAGATGTTTGTGCTTGCTATTCCTGAATGTCTCCCATCAGTGGTATGTGCCAACATTTTAATTTTAAAGACTATCAATTATCCTGTTAACTCTAAACTCCATTATTATAAAAGTGTAAAGTGCCAGCTTGACCTTACATCCCTAGTCCTAATTACATACATGTGTTTTTATAGACCTCTCTCCAACCCGAGTGACACTAACAAACTAGTTTGCAAAGCTCTTAACCTCTCATGCTTTCTTTTCCTCATTTGTAAATCAAGAGTGTCAAACTAGATCATCTCAAAGGTTTGAGTTCTAAAGAAAAGTGGCAGAAATTCTGTTTAGTACAAGCCTGTATAATAGGAAAAATATCTTTGGAATCTGAAATATGTGAGTTTAAATCTCAGCATCTCCAGTTGTCAGATGTGTGCCACTGGGAATGTTCTCTAATGTTCTCAGGCTGGTTTCAATGTTTCTGACTGAAATATGCTGAAATCATAGGGTTGTTCAGTGACAAGACATTATCATGTCTGCCAGACATGTATTTAGAGCTGTTCTTCTTCTCTCTCTTCTTTTTCTTTGGTGCTATGTGGACTTGATAAACTTAGTAATTTTTATCAGGAAAATAACACAGATTCAGATGGCTGTGTAGAAAGAACCAAAGAGAAAGTGTAATTCAGAAGACTCTAAAGATGAGTTGAATTTTGGCAAACACAAATTAAGAATAAAAGAGTCATATTAAAATATAGATTGCAGTGACCAGGGTTAATAAACATATTTTATCAATCAAATTTTATTCAAGTAGCTGTACATTACATACAATACTATTTTTTGTTTTAAAACTGTATCTTGGAAATCATCTCATATACTATTTATAACATGAATATATATATATATATATATATATATATATAAATTTATATCAGCAGTACTCTATAGGTGCATATTTAGTTGGCTACTATATTTTGCTTTTATAAAACAGTTTGCTATTAATAATTTGGCATATAAAGTAAATTTTGATAGTATATTCTTAATTATAGGATTACTTGTTCAAGGGCATGTATATATATCTTTATAATTTAATTTTATTAATTATCAACATAATCTCTGTAAATATTTAGGGGATATGATATGACAATGTGATAACATAAAAATGTATAATGATCAAATCAAGTTAATTAGGATTTCCATCCTCATATATTTATAATTTCTATTAGTTCAGAACTGTCTTCTTTTTCTTTGCTAGTTACCTTAAAACATATTATAAGAGAGTTGTTCTGCTATGCTATAGAACACTAGAACTAATTCCTCCTGCCTAGGAGTATGTTCTTACCCACCACTTATCCTCTCCATCACTCTCTCTGCCAAACCTCTAGTGATAATTATTCTACTCTTTTCTACTTTGACATTAACTTTTTTTAGTTTCCACAAATGAGTGAGAAATCATGCCATTGTCTTTCAGCTCCTGGTTTATTTCACTTAACATAATGTCCTGCAGTCTATCTATGTTACCACAAGTGACAGAATTTCATTTTTTTCATAGATAAGTAATAGTCTATCATTCATGTATGCTAAAATTTCTCCATTCATCTGCTGGTGAACATCTTGGTTGATGGGTCTTACTGCTGTTGCTATTGGCTGCTTAGGTTCATACACTGAAGTTCATTTGCTCACCACTGACCAAATCAAAAGAGGCAATATATGCCTTGGTACAATGATTTATTTTAATCTAGCTCAAAGGAGATAAAGACATACATTTACCTTAAATCAGCATCTCACATATCACCATTTAGAGGTGGGTAAGTTTCTTATAGTGAGAAATAAGGGAGTCGGGGCACAGAGAGACAAGGCAAATTTCCATGCTTGCTTTATCATTTTTAGCCATCTATGCTCAATAGGAGGAAGTTTGGAGATTTCTCTCTCTATAAGGAAGAAAAAAATTTAATCTTTAAGGTTGTATTTTGCAGTGCTGGCTATAATTCCCTTTGCTAATTTTAGCTCTCAGTGTTGAGGGTCTTGAGGGGCCACATTATCTGGTTGGGTGTCCCATGTTGGATTGGCACATGGAATCAAATACAAATAGCTTGGGCATGAGCAAAAGGAAGCAGGATGCTTGAACCTGAAGAAGAATCACGCTAAAAATTGTGTCACGAAAAGAAAAGCAAGCCAGTCATGTGATAACTGACCATTATACATGCCAGATGGGCTTTTGTCCTTGCTTTTAAATCGACATGTATAAGTGGATTCTTTTATAAAGTCGGCAACTTTGCTTATTTTGGTAGAGTTGATACACACAGGACTTTTGGTACTTAAAATGTTCTCTTTTCTTTGAATGTATTTTCTTTTCTTCTGAAGATACTGCTATCTGCAGCTTTTTCCCTTAGTTCTAGGGTACCTTTCCTTGCCAACACAAATAGGCAGAATGTGTCTGATGTTGGAGGCGATGTAACAAATTTTGAGTCAATGTTATTAAAATTTTTCATGTTAAATATGAGCAATGACAGAGATTTAGAAAAAGTGATTCTTAGGCTATTTTATCTGGAGTTAATGTAAAATCTCATCCTGTCTACTCTCTAAGTAACACCTTCAATCATTAGAGCATTGAGAAATAGTTACAAACTGATAAGAGCAAAGAAAATCCAGCCTATACAGTAGACTTGAACTAAGAAAGGTAATGACCAAGTTAATTAAAGAAATCCAGTATTTCTCAGAAGTTTAACTCTGCCAGAAAGTATATCAAAAATATACTTAAAGGGTCTCCATTCCTTGTATAAATCAGTGGGAATTATCTTTTGAGAGAAAGAACATAATTTAACTAGTGCTAGGACCAAAGATTGCAGTTTAGTTGTAGCTTTAGGATTTTCAAAGAACAAATACAAGTTTGTAGATATTTCTTAGTACATTATAAAAGGATTAAAGTTTATTTTACTAGGCCGGCAAGATGGTTCAGCAGTCTAAGGTGCCTGCTTAGGAAAGCTTAGGCAACTACAGGGACCGTGGTTGGCTCCCTAGCACCACATGCTGCGCCAGTCCCCACTCCCAGGGCAGGCTGAGCAGGCCATAACACAAAAGAAAAAAAAGGTTTATTTTACCAAGAACAAACATTTTTGAATAAGACCGTTCCTTGTCTATGAAGAGGATCGTGGTTTTGTATCAACTATATAACCCTAAGCAATGCACAAGATAGAAATGTAGCAAAACAATTTAGCAAGTTTTACATATTGAGCATACTAAGACAGTAATCATGACTTCTGTATTATATATTACTATGATCAGAACATTTAAATTTTTAAAAAGTAAATAAAAATCATACAGTAGTAGTTAATGTAAACAGAATTGTAAAACAAAATTTAAAAACTGATACCTAAAAAAATGGACTTTTCAGGATTTAAGGGAGGTCTGGTAACATAACTAAGCAGACTAAAGTGCCTGCTTAGGCACATTCAGGGCCTCTGGCTTGATTCCTGGAATCACGCGCCACCCCAACCCCTCCCCCAGGGCGGGCTGAGCCAGCCAGAGTCAGGGGCATAGTGGCACACACCTGTAATCCCAGTGCTGGGGAGGCTGAAAGCATGAGGATTATGATGAGTGTGAGCTGCACAGTGAGAGACCCTGTAACAACCAAATACATTAAAGTCTTAATTTTCCTAAATATTTAATCCTAACAAGAATAGAGAATGCAAGAAATAATTCTCACATACTTTTGAAAACCATTTTAAATGTGTTTTTCTGCAACTTTTACTGCAAACAAATTGACACCCTAGCCTTATTGTTTCACACAAAGATGTTAACATTACTGTGTATTACATTTTTAATTCTTTAAAAAAATATTTTTCTTAGAACAAACTACTTCTAATTAGAAAAATTTTAATCAAAAGATGTAAACCACTACAAAATTATTTGTAACTGATACTTATATATAGGTTACTAGTAGTTGTAAAACTCATGGAATAGCACATTTGTGTGTTTTGTTTTGTTTTGTTTTGCGGAACTGGAGATTGAACTCAGGACCTTGCACTTGCCAGGCAGGCACTTGTGCCCCAGAGCTATCTCTACAGCAATAACACATTTGTGTCCCAAACTGTCTGATAGATAAATGTAAGCACTTTAAGTCTAGAAATAACACATAACATTCCTGAGGAAAAGCCCAAAGTCATTGTTTTTGGCAATGCAAAGGTTTCTTTTTAAAAGATCCTTTCTTACTCTTTCACTGGCTGCAACTGTGTCTTTAAGATCTGAGACTCTATCTTCACTTTCGTTCATATGGCTCTGCCAACTTGTGATCGAGATTTTATTTTCTTGTATATCTCTTTGAAACTGTTTCATGCGATCTATTTCTTTCCTATATTACTCCCTCAGGGACTCCATCATTTTTCTATTCTCCTCTAATTTTTTATCGATGTCTTCTTTAGTAGTATTGAAGTCTCTCATTATAGTTATCCTTTCTCTCTCTAATTCAAAGATTATTTCTGTTCTGTTCTCCTTTCTAATTTTCTGTAGTTGTTCCCCTTCTTGGGATGCTATTGATTTAGACATGTCTTTGTTAACTTCAGATATTATTTCTGCTCTAATGTCCTCTATACGTTTCTCCAGCCGTTTTTCCACTTCATGTATTTCTTTTTTTACTTCAGATGTTATCTCTGATCTCAGTTTCTGCACTTGTCTGTCTGCCTCAGATGCTACCGATTCAGAGGTTTCATCTGCATGATTCCCATTTTCTTCTATGGTAGTTCTTCTGTATTTGATTTCGGTGGGCTTGGGCCCTGAGATTGTATCTTACTCCTTGTCATTATCTTTTTGTATGGAAGTGATCTGTGTACTTTGGTGAAGTTATGGTGTTAGTGTCTATGGGCATTTGGTCTGGAACCCCCAAGTTGGTTCCCCACCAGAAGTGCCCGGCTACGTGTCAGAGCTAGGGCTGCTGGCTGCTGTGGAGCACCGTGCGTCTGGACTGTGGGTGAAGATGGAGCTCTGGAGTTGAGGAGTCCTGGCAGGCTCGTGGACCAGATGGGTTGCCAGACAAGATGTATGATGGGCTGGGTACTGGAGCTTGGGCAGGAGGGGTTAAAAAAAAAAAAGAAAAAAAAGGGGGAAAGGGGAAGGGGAAGGTGGGCCAAGGGTCCTGATCCATCTGGGACCGGGGCAGGAAATGAGGCGTGGGACTGCAAAAGAGCGGCAGAGAGGCCGAGGTTCCTTACCTGGCGGGCGCACAGGCCTAGACGGCTCGGGACTGGGGTGCAAAGGTTTCTTTGTAAAAACAAAATTTTAAAAATCCAGAGCTTTTATACTTTAAACAAAAGTATAGACAACAAAACAACAATATTTATTACTGAAAAAATAAGCAAGACTTTTTAAAAACATCTGTTAAAAATATTCTATACATAAACTCACTAGATGACTAGGCAAGTCATAGCTGTTAACCTTTCACAGAAAAACATTAAAGCAAAAACTTGTTGCTAGAATATTAAATAAGTTGAGTTTAAACAAATAATTACCTTTAGGTATTATGCTTTTAGCTATATTTTCTTTTTAAAAATCATTTTATTGAGAAATCTTGCTATATTTTCTTTTTTATTTTCAATAAACCGGAATAAATCTTTAGATGTTTGGGATGTTGTCTAGTTAATATAAATTTAATGATTGTTTCTTTCTTATTTTTGTGAAGAACATCATTGGCATTTTGGTAATGATTGCAATGAATCTGTATAACACCTTGAATAACATTGACATTTTAGCAATATTTATTCCAAATAATTGCAATCCACAAGCATAAAATATGTTTCCTTTCTTTTGTATGTATTCTTTTTAGACTCTGTCATCAGTATGAACTCACAATAGGTACTTCAAACAGTTTAACTGGATTTATATTTGTTTCTGAAGTGACTTCCATTTATTTGGGATATATCTTTTCTCCATAGTGATTTACAGGTTCTTTAAGCCAATATAAATACTTTATAAATATTTGGGTATACACCTGCACAATACCTCAGAAGTACTTTTCAGTAATAAAAACACTGAAGAGTAAAGACCAGACACAATTACTAACTATAGTGAAAATCTGCTGCAAATATTTCTGAGGTAAGAAGGCACCACATACTTATCCAACTAAGAAAACCACCCTTACAACACAGGGCGATGTTATCTTTATGTAGGATCTAGAACACTTAAGCTGCCAAGTAGGTGCTGAATGGCAGAGCAGCACCCCCAGTTTATGCCATAAATTCATAGAAAATAGGTTCCAACAATTGATGTTCTTTCCCATTGGTCCTCACGAACTACACTTCTCTGGGAGGGTCAGGTTGGCATTCAGTCAAACCCAGGTTCCTTTCTCTTTGGCTTTCTTCTTTTTCTGATCATTCTTCTTGACACATTTCAGGAAGCTATCACAACTTTTAGAGTGTTTAATATGCTCAATATGTACATTAATCCTCTTGGCAAGCATCTTGCCCTTAGCTTGTTTGTTTACAGCGATGCCAACAGCGTGCTGGATAATATTGTAGACTCTTCCTGTTTTGCCATGGTAACATTTGTGAGGCATTCCGTTTTGCACAGTACCCATTCCCTTGATGTCTACAACATCACCCTTTTTGAAGATTCGCATGTATGTGGCCATGTTTTCTAAAAGGCCTGGAGAACATATACTGGGTTCCCCTTCTCTTGCCCTTTGTGTTAGTCATTTTGACAAATTAGTGGAAGATGCCAGTTCCAGCCGAAAGGCTATTTTAAAAGTTTTAATATTAATTATAATATTAGATTAAATTAAGTATTCTTCTTTAGTAAGAACTATTAAAATGCATTCAAGCAAAAGAAAAAAATTGACAACATTTATGAATACTATTTTACTGCAGGCATTATTTTTAGTGCTTTAATAGATGATCTGATTTAATTTGCATAACAATTTGGTGAGGCAGTTTCTCTTATTACCTATGCTTGATAGATAGACAAGGAAATGGAAACTTGGAGAGATGAAAGAGTGTTCAAACAATTGTCATAATGTCCCACTATGTAGCTGTAGGTGACCTCTTTCTTGCCTGTGCCACTATAGAGTCTCCTAATCTAGTCAGGTTGATCACCAAGATTAGCCCATATAACTCCCATTTCTAAGCTTTTCCAATTAAATATATTTTCTTTTCCTCATAATTTCTTTTGCTTTGATTTTTACTGTTACTGGACTTTGGGTCTTTGAGAAGATTTTTCAGGATCTTGGTGTCCTAAAGAAATGGAAAAGACAAAAAGAAGAGGTTGTTTGGATGTACATTTAATTTTTTTTTTCTTTTTTAATACCAGGGATTGAACTCAGGTCTCTGCATTTGCCAGGCATTTGCTTATGCTGCTGAGATGTCTCCCTGAACCTACAATTTTATTTATTGAAGTTGGAAAATAAGCAGACTTTGCAGAGCAGAGCAGCCCACTGGATAGACACCCAGTGGTCTTGAAGATATGGGAGTGTTTTGATTTTATTTTTAAATCTGAAATTCCTAAGTTGACTGTTCCCTTGTGCAAATATAGCATTTGGTATGTTGTGTAATCAAAACCTCACTTGGCCTGTCACAAGACTTAACTGTTGCTTTGAAGACTTACTTGTTTCAATCCAGGTGTAAATGAAGAACTGAAAACAGCACTTTTCTTATTGGTTCCATGTATAGTGATCAGAAACTGTGGAGTTATCCCAGGTTATGGGTTCTGTGATTGTACCCTTGGTCTCACCGTTTCGACAGATTATGATCACTTTTTTGTCTAGCTTTGCCCCAGACCTAATCGCCTATCTCATTTCTCCATGACAGCCAATCCCTAACATTCTCTATGGGATGCTGAAGGGATGGAGATTTTTTGTTCCTATAGGTGCTTTCTGTAGAAAGGGGTTGTAGGCTTAACCAATTGGGAACTATGTGCTCTCTACTAGCTTTGCATATTGGGGCTTACCTAATGGCCTGCAAAGAATCTTTCAGAAGATAATAAGAAAAGAGTTAGTGCTTTTATGTTATGGACTTTTGGGTTGATTATTCATTGGGGGAAAAGCTCTTAGTGAATTTTTCAGAAGAAGTTATAGTCTGGGCTGTCATCTGGACCACCATCGGTTTCAGCTCAAGTAGATAAATTTGGTCATTAGGGTGAGGAGAGAGAGGTTAAATATGAGAAGAATCAGGTTAAAATATTTCCTGGTCTGTCTTAGAAGGTGGGCTGTGCCTGATCAAACATATTTTGGTGCTATTCTTACTGATTTGGGGGTGCTGGAGTCTCCTCTTAGAAGTGATTTCTAGGTTCTTTCTTCCTGAACAAACAATTGTTCAAGGTAAGCAGAACAGAAAGATAGGAGATAAATAAAAGCTACAGAGTGAATGTAGTCCAATTAAAAATAGGAGAGGAAGGACACTCTACAGGGTGAGAGCAACCCTCTGAAAGATAGCACAGTGGCCCAGAGCTCAATTGCAGCCATTTTTGTATTACTCTTAGGCTGGCATCAAGTCTAGGCTACCACTCAAAAACCTGCTTGAATTCTCATGAGAAGAACTGTAAGACAGGGTTTTCTGATAGGTCCAAGGTACAGGGTTTGAATGCACATCCTAGGTCTCTGTGATTGGCAGATGATGCTTATTGGCTCATTACACTGGTCACACCCTAATCTCCTCCCTCACTATTATTTGGGAAAAGTTTCCTGTGGGGTTTTATTTCCTTACTATCTGTGGAGAAGAAAGCACAGCAAAGAAGGCAATTAGATAGAATAACAAGAGCCTGAGAGCTGTAGTCCTAGAAAGATTAAATTATTAATCCAATTAAAAGCAATAATCCTAATGCAAGTGCTTATTTAAGATGTGATGGTTCAGGGGTCATTAGGGACTCAACAACTTGAGCAGTACTGAAGTTTTTCATTATGAAGAGGTCCCTCAGATCTCCCAGATATTCAAAGGAGTAGCTGGATTTTTAATGATATTTTTCTTCAGATAGTTCAGATAGCATGGGCTTTGTTCTAGAAAGGTGAATCCAGCTATCTGTCCTTTCCATCTTCACTGAAGTGGGGTTGCTAGGATCACTGCAAAGGAGCCTCTCTGTTTGGTGTTAATTGTTCTGTGGATTTCCTTCTTTCCAAGCTTTTATAAACACTTAGTCTCTAGGACAGACAATGTGTGTCCCCCTAGACCAGAAGTCAGCAGGACTCTGTTTCCACATAACTGACAGTTGTACTTGGCCTGGTCATCTACATGTCAAAGACTAACACTGGACATATCCTTTACTGGTCACTAAAGTAAAAATGGATTGAAGATCTAAATATGAAAACAGACATACCTGCTACCCACTATGCTGAAAGAAAAAGTATGTAGAAAGAAGACCAAGAGGATGGGCAGAGAGTTTAGGAAAAAAACCAAACTGCATGGGAAGTACTTCAAAGAACCAACAACTTGGACCTCATCTTATTAAAAAGCCTTTGCACATTGAAAGACATCACCAATAGAATGAAAAGACAACCTAATGAGTAGGAAAAAATTTAGCCAATTTTCCCTCAAAGGACATATACAGAACATGAAAAGAATTAAAAAATCAGAACCACCCCCCAGTTCAGACTAAATCCTAAAATGGGAGTCTGAGATGAATACATACTTCTCAAGAAATACGAATGGCAAATAAATATATGAAAAAATGTTCAACATCACTGGTCATTTGAGAGATGCAAATTAAAACAACACTGAGATTCCATCCCACCTCAGAAAGAATGGCTATCACCAAAAAATCAACTGATCACAAATGCTGGTGAAGATGTAGAGAAAAAGAAACCATCCACTATTGATGGGAGCGTAGCCTGGTACAACTACTATAGAAATCAGACTGTTTCCCTAATGTAGAGGAGGGTTTCCAGAGTAAACTACTTTTGTAGTTATAAGAAGTTGGCTTTGCTTATTCATGACATCTGTGGCCATCTAGGAGTTCTTGCAATATGGAGATGTTCTTGGACAGAGGCTTTTTAGTTTTTTTCCAGGCCCTCTCAGTCCTCTCTGTAGGACTGGGAGGTAAGGATGGCTTAGTCCCTCTCTGAGAGTGGAGACAGTTAATCCCTCAGTGTCGTGAGGCAGGCACATCAATTGCCTCACACACGGATCAGGACCCAGACAATAGCCTAGTTCAGTTGCATGCCCAGTGTCCTCGCCCTTGCATTTAAAGTGGAATTTCTCACTTTGATCGGTTCTGAGTTTTTCCTTGAATGACTTGGGTGTCCCTTAAACATTACAAATTGTGGCAGCCATAATTTTGGCCTAGTGATTTCTCAGTTTGTCCACTTTTCCTCCTCTTCCACATTCCCATTGTTGAACACAGAGAAAACTGCATCCAATTGTCTATCAGAAATTTTATTTTTTAATTTGTGAAAAATATCCAGGGACTGATTGACTAATGAAATGTGTCCCATTAGTGTTTGTCCCTCCTTGGATGATGGATGTAAGTTTGTATAAAAAGCATGTACTAATCAGCTATGAAAGATAGCTGGATTTTTCTCTTTGCCTTGTATAATCTCTCATCTTTTTAAAATTAGCAGGTTTATTAATGCATTTTGCTACATCCATGACAACAGCACTCATCGTTTTAGGTCTTGTACTAGTCTATCCCTGACACCCTAGTCCTAGCTTTGTAGTCACAGGCACAATAACATCTCTGGGGGGAGTTCTTTGTCTTTCTGCAGCACAGCATTGGACAGCTCATCATGCTTCTGTTTCTGCAGCATGGTGTGCATCTGCACATCTTCTAGCATCTTCTAGGATTCTTTTCTTCTCATCTGGGGTACAGCAAGAGGTCAAGACAAATTGGATATCCCACCATAAGAGATGTCTTACTCTTCTCTTGTTGCTGGGACGAATACACGACGTCCAGAACGAAGGAAGGAAAGGTTTATTTAGCGCACAGTCAGTAGAGGTTTCAGTCTATATTCAACTTGTTCCAAGGTAGGGTGGCACATGTCAGAGAGCATCAGCTCACAGTAGCAGCAAAGGGCAAATAGCAAAGAGAATGGAAGCAGCTCTGGCAGCTAGCTAGCCTGTCTGCCCTTCTTACATTGTAATGCAAATTACCTGCTCCAGGGCAGGTGCAGCACGCACAACCAGGATAATCAATTACAAACTCTGAAAGTAGCCCTGTGACCCCAAGAAGCTTTGGGCGGTGGGACACCTATACACAAACCATAACAAGAGGTCAAATGTCAGGATGAAAGTTTGAAACCCTTCTGCAAACCTATTTGGATACTGTAAAAACTGTTCTATAAACATGCTTTGCATTGTTAGAGATCTACCACTGTAAAAAAGAATTTGGATTCAAGTAGTGTTCTTTACTACTGAGCCCTCCTACTCCTCCTCTTCTTATTCCTCCTCCTCTGTCCCCTTCCTCCTCTTCTCTCCTCTGCTTCCTCCTCCTCGCCCTCGTCATCCTTGTCGTCCTCATCCTCCTCATTGTCGTCCTCGTCGTCATCGTCCTCCTCCTCCTCCTTGTCCTCCTCCTCCTCCTCCTCCTCCTCCTC
>PVJA010013636.1:0-48910 GCA_004027025.1 Myocastor coypus | reverse complement strand
TATGTAATATGTCAACTTTCAAAGAAAAAAAGGGGGAAAAGAAAAAAAAAAAAGTAATGTGGATTTAGAAAGGTTAATGTTTAGTTGTTTGATCAATCTTATATACCTATATGTATTAATCTAAACTGATCCGATGATGAAAATATGTAATATAACCATTGTTAAATTTAAACAATAAAAGAATTGGAAAAAAGAAAAAAAGAATATTCCAAACAAAACAAATATCATGAGCTATGAAACAACTAAAAAACTGTACCATATAGCTACACATAAAGAAATATCTAAGAAAAATAGAAAAACAATGACTGAAACTTTCTGAGAAATTAAGGTCTTATACCAGACCACAGGGCTAGGAAGCTTAGAGAACAATTAAAAGGATAAATGCAGGCCAAACAGAACTCAAGCCTAAATATATCACATTGAATGATCAGAACAAGAAATAAAGAAAAATTAACTGGAGTAAGGCAGAGGAAAAAGCACCCTTCCCATAGAAGAACAAAGATAAGAGCTATATTGACTTTTCAAAAACATGCAAGCAAGAAGGAAGCAGAATGAAATATTTAAAGAGTTGAAAGAAAACCCTGTTGACCTAGAATTCTGTACCATGTAAAATTATCCTTCAAGAGTGCAGGAGACATAAGCACATTTTCAGAGAAGTAAAATTTGAGACAATTAGTTGTTAACACACGGCCCTGCAAGAGGTTAAAGTTCTTCAGAGAAGGAAAATGATATTGCTCAGACACTCTGATCTATATAAGGTAAGGAAATCACTGGAGAAGGAATTAAGTAAAAGCAAAAATAAGAGCATTTGTTTTCCTTTTTCTCAACTGTCCTAATTGATAACATTTTGGTCAAAATAACAGCCAACAATGTGTTTGATTTCACATACTTACATGCACAGTTATATGCACATATAACATATCTATAAATTCTTATGTATAAGTGAAATCAGTGACAGAATGTTTAAGAGATGAAGGGAGATGTTAAGAATATTTAATTATTATAAGATATCTACATGATCTCAAAAGTGGTACAGTGGTACATGAAAGTGAGCTTGCTTTACTTATACATTAGATATACACTGCAAACTAAAAGACAATCAATCAAAAAAGTAAAGAAGTACATACAACTGATATGCTACGAAAAAAGAAAAGTGGAATAATATAAAATACTCATCCAAAACCATGAAAGCAAGGAACACAGGGCTGGCCAAATAGCTCAGAGGATTTAAGTGCCTGGGTGGGAGAGTCGTGTTCCATCTAGCCCCTGTGGCGCACTGAGACAGCAGCTGAGACTGGGTGTGGTGGCACGTGTCTGTAACCCCAGCTCTTGGGAGGCTGTAAACAGGTGGATTGCTATGAGTCCGAGCTAGTAGTGAGACCCTGAACACCCTGTAGACCCTTCCCTAAAATACAAAAAAGAAAGAGGGGTAGAAGAAAAAACAGAAAATAAAAATGAATATCATTTATCCAATTATATTTGTAATTACTTGAATATGTATAGTATAAATGCGCTAACTACAAAATCAGAGTAGGTAAAAAACGAAATGTTACTTATATATTGTCTACTAGAAAATTCCTATACATATTATATATATAATTTATACATAATAATATAAAAACATATATACGTATTTTCAGCCATAAAATACACACACACACACACACACACACACACACACACATATGTATGTATGTATGTTCCAGCTGTTTCTTTTTTTAAAATAATTTTTATTTTATTTCTTGTTTCAGGACCTTTGTTTGTTTATTTATTTATTTTTATGGCCGGCTCAACCCGCCCTGAGGGCAGGGCTGGCACAGCATGTGGTGCCAGGGATTGAACCGCGGTCCCTGCAGCCACCTAAGCTTTCCTGAGCAGGCACTTTAGACCACTGTCCAGCTATGCTTCTAGCTTAGTAACTTCTAGTTTGTGTCCATTGTGACATGAATGCCGATATTGCATTATTTGTATTCTTTTTCATATGTCAAAATGTATTTTATGGCTGATAACGTGCTTTACCTTGACCAGTATTCTATACGAGCTTGAAACAATAATTCTACTTTAGCATAAACCAGAAAAAAATGCCACTACTTTAGAAGATTCTATAGGTCTAAATCAGCGGTTCTCAACCTGTGGGTCGCGACCCTGGTGGGGGTTGAATGACCAAAACACAGGGGTTGCCTAAAGCCATTCTGAATCATAGCTGTAGCAAAATTACAGTTTTGAAATAGCCACCAAAATTATTCTTTGGTTTGGGGTCACCGCAACATGAGGAACTGTATTGCAGGGTCACGGCATTAGAAAGGTTGAGAACCACTGGTCTAAATTATGTTCATTTAACTATGTAAAGGGATGGAGAGCATATACAGTACTCCTAAGGAAGTAGGAAGACTTGCATTATTTTTAGACACAGCAGACTTCAGAGTAAGAAAAGTTATCAGGGATGAAGAGGCCATTATCTAATAAAACAGGGGTCAATCCTCCAAGAAGACATAATATGCATACCTTAACGTTTATGTGACTAACAATTGAACATCTGACTACATGAGTACTCTTCTATCAGAAACAGACACGGCAGGCAAGAAAATCAGTGAACAGATAGCTGAACTCAACTATTAGTTAAATGAACATAATTTAGACCTATACAGTATTCTAAAGTAGTAGAACTTTTTCTGGTTTATTCTAAAGGAGAATTATTTTTTCAAGTTCATATTGAATACTCTTCAAGGTAGACTGTTTTTCAGCCATAAAATACATCTTAGTACATGTAAAAGAATAGAAATAATATAAAGTCATAATTTACAGTGGACTTCAAATAGAGGTCAATAAGGCAGAAACATAGCTGGAAAATCCTGAAGGATTTGGAAGTTAAACAGCAAAGTTTTAAATAACACAATGAGAATTTAAAAATACTTTTAATTAAGTAAAAATGAAAACATGTTTATGAAAATTAGTGTAATGTGGCAAAAATAGTGCTTACAAGAAAATTTGTAGCAGTGAGTACATGTTTCTAGAAAAGAAGAAAACTCTGAAATAAATTATGGAAGTTTTCACTTTAGGAAACTAGACATGCTAGTTAAATCCAAAGTAAATATAAGAAAAGAAATAATGAAAATTAAAGTACAAAGAAGAAAAATTCAACCGAACTAAAGGCCAGTTCATTGAAAATAATAACAGTGATAAGGCAAGCAATTAAAAGAACAAAAGAGTTGGTATACAAGATACCAATGTCAGGAATGAACTAGGGATCATGACCACAGGTGTTACACAGGGGAATATGATGAACCACTCTTGTATGGCTTGGATCTAAAATATCACCACAAACACTCATCTATTCAGAGTTGGGTGGTTGTAAGCGGACTGGATCACAGGGCCTGTGCAGTTATAAGTGACTATCCTTTTAATGCTTTTGTGGCTAATTGTGCTGTTAGAGGAGAGACTGACTGGAGGTTGGTTTGGGGTCATGACTGGATGGGTGTATGCTCTCCCTGGCTCTCTCCCTTCTCTCCTGGCATCCTGACTGCCCTGCACTGAGCAGTTTTCCTCTTGCTTCCAACAGGCTATTTCTGCTTGGGCCAAACATCCATGGACTAAATTTTCTGAACAGTGAGCCAAAGAAAATCTCTTCTTCTGTAAGTTGTGGGTGTTGGGCATTTTGTCCCAGTGACAGGACATAATGTGCTGAAACTCATGGTAGAAGAAATCATCTGCATAAGCTTGTGTCTATTAGACAAATCAAATTGGTAATTGTTTATTTTCTAGAAGATATCAGATAGATTCATGGTTGAACTCTACCAAACAGGTAAGAAATCACCCCAAGTCCCTATTATCTCCCCCAGTAGATGAAACAGAAACAGAATGATTACTTTGTAACTCACTTTGTGAGGCCAACAGCATTCTAATACCAAAACCAGGCAAAGAAAAGAACACTACCAATATTGTTCCTGAGTACAGATGCAAACATCCTGAGTGAAATGTTAGTAATCAAATTCACCAAGTATAAAACTAATTATATACCCAAACTCAGTTAGATTTCTTCTTGTCAGGAAGATTGCTTCAAAAGTTAATGATTAATTAAAATATATATTACATAAAACACATTAAAGAAGAAAAATCTCATATTGATATAAACAGAAATATCATTTGATAAAATTTAACAGTCTTTGGGAAAAATTCTCCACAAAGTAGAAAGAGAGGAAAACTTCCTCAACTTGACAAAAAAAAAAAAAAAGGACTACAAAAAAATCTACAGTTGATATTACATTTGATGAGACATTTGAGTCTCATTAATCTCAGGAATGAAATGAGAATGTCCCCTCTCACCACTGCTTTTCATCATGTCCTAAAAATCCTAGCTCATTAAATGAAACAAGGAAAGAAAAAGAATACATAGGCTGAGGAAAAAGAAATGCAAATGTCTTTGCAGAGCACATGATCATCTATAGAGAAATTCTAAAAGCACTGACAGAAAAGATCCTGGAACTGTAAGTAATTATAGCAAGGTTAGAAGATACAAACATAGAGGCTGGGGAGGTAGCTCCGTGGCACAAGTGCCAGCCTGACAAGTGCAAGGTCTTGAGTTCGAACCTTGGTTCCAGAAAAAAAAAAAAAAGACACAAATGTATTAGACAAAAGAATGCTTCTTTCTTGTAGGACAGCAACAAGGAAGTGGAAGGGAAATTAATAGCATGTTACCAATTGCATGGAGGAGTTTCAACTCCCCCAAAATGAATAGGAAAGCCAAATACTCCTAGGAAAATTATTAAAGACATAAATAAATACTGAGACAGTTTATGTTCAGAAATAGGAAGATTCTCTATTGTTATGACTTCAATTTTTCCCAACTTCATTGCAGGTTGCAAGGCAACCTTAACCCAAATCCCAGGGATTCAATTTTTCAATATCAACAAATAGATTCTAAAGTTTCTATGGAGAAGCAAAGCATCCAGAATAGTCGACTCAAAATTGAAGGAGAATAACATATTAGACAGTTAATATGATTTGATTTCAAGATTCACTGCAAATCTATAATAACCAAGGCAGTACGTGATCAGTGAATAAATAGACAACTAGACCAGAAGAACAGAATAGATAGGACAGAAAGATACAGTCCCTTTCAATATGGCCAATTAGTCCTTGATTCCTTTTCTTTTTGTTACCTTGCACTTGCGAGGTAGTCACATATGCCACTGCGCTATTTAGTCCTTGACAAGGCAGCAAAGATAATGTAATGTGGCAAAAACAACCTTTTCAAAAAAGTTGTGCTATACTTTTCATCCACACATTAAAAAATTAAATGTAGACACAGATCTTCCAGAAATTGACTTGAGATCATCACAGATTTAAATGTACAATGCGAAACTATAAATCTCCTAGAAGTAGTGATAGAAAACCTAAGTGACCCTGGGCAAGGCTTTCTAGCTGTAACACCAAGGGCACAATCCATGAAATCATTTCTACCTGATACTTCTGCTGAGGAAAACATGCTACCGACTAGAGAATATTGTCACCTCTGATAAAGGGTGGGGTTTATCCAAGTACAAAAGCCTCTCCAAACTTAACCATAAGAAAATAAACAATTTGGGCAGGAGAGATAAGAGCTCTTAGCAGCATAAGAGCTTGCCTAGCAAGCACAAGGTCTTGAGTTCAGTCCCTGGGAGAAACAGAGAGAAAGAAGGAGGGGAGAGACAGAGAGACAGAGAGAGAGAGAGAGAGAGAGAGAGAGAGAGAGAGAGAGACAGAGAGAGAGACAGAGAGACAGACAGAGAGAGAGAGAGACAGAGAGACAGACAGAGAGAGAGAGACAGAGAGAAAAAAACCAATCTGATTTTAAAATGAGAAAAGGACCTTTCCCAGATGCCTTACTCAAGAAGATATACAGATGGAAGGCACACATTAAAAGATGTTCAGTGTGTAGATCCCTAGGTAGTTGCAAAATGAAGCCACAGAGATATTACTGTACACCACTCTGTATGGCTCCTATCCAAAACCACAGAAACAAAAGTTAGTGAGGATGTGGTGCAACAGAGACTTGTATTTCTTGCTTGTCAAAACACAGAGTGGTGGGATGGGGAGATAGTCCATGGTCTGAGCACCTGCCTGGCAAGCACAAGGTCCTGGTTCAATCTCCAGTACCACATGCCATGCCAGCCCCCAAACCAGGTATGGTGACACACACCTGTAATCCCAGCACTCGGGAGGCTGATACAAGAGGGTCACTACGTGTCCAAGCTGCAAAGTGTGACCATGTACCACATAAATAAATAAATAAATAAATAAATAAATAATCAAAGAAGCACAAAGTGGTAACTATACATTCACTTTGGAATATAGATTGGCCACATATACTTATACTATACAATCCAACAATTGCTTTCCTTAGAAGTTGATATCTTATGCCCACATGCAAATCTTCACATGGTGCTAAAAGAAATTATTCAAAGTTTCTCAAAACTAGAAGCATCTAAGATGCTTTTCAGTTTATAAGCAGATAAATATGTCAGTACAGGGCCAGCAAGATGGCTCAGCAGTCTAAAGCACCTGCTTAGGAAAGCTTAGGCAACCACAGGGACCCTGGTTTGATCCCTGGCACTACATGCTGTGCCAGCCCCACCCCCAAGGCCGGCTGAGCAGGCCATAATAAAAGAAAAGGTGTTGGTACATCAAGGCAATAGAATATTATTCATCATTAAAAAGAAATAAACTGTCAAACTATGAACAAACATAGAGCAAACATAAGTGCATATTACTAAGTAAAAGAAATCTTGGGGCCCAGAACGATGGCTCAGTGGTCTAAAGCGCCTGCTTAGGAAAGCTTAGGCGGCTTCAGGGACGGCGGTTCGATCCCCGGCATTACATGCTGCACCAGCCCTGCCCTCAGGGCAGGCTGAGCTGGCCATATAAATAAATAAGCAAACAAACAAAAGTTCTGAAACAAGGAAAAAATAAATTAAAATAAAATTCTAAGAAAAAATCTGAGGAAGATATATATTATATATCCCAACTATATGGAAAGCTAGAAAAAGCAAAATTATAAAGACAATAAAAATACTAATTATCACCAAGGACTAGTGAAGGAAGGACAACGGGCAGAACAAGGAAGAATTTTGGGTCAGTGAAACTATTGTGCATGATGCCATAATGACAGCTACATGTCATTACACATCTGTCAAGCCCACAGAACATACATCTGCAAGAGTGAACCCTAATGTAAGTTATGGACTTAGAAGAATATATCAACGTAAATTCATTAACTATGATAAATCTAACACTTTGGTGCCAATGTCCACCATTGGGAAGTGTGTGTGTGTGTGTGTGTGTGTGATATCAGGGGGTGTATGGGGGCCCTCTACATTTTATGCTCAGCTCTGCTATGAATCTAAAACTGTTTTAAAAATAAAATCTATTTATTTCTTAAAAGCCAGTCACACTGTGACGTAGGTCAAACATGAGCTGACTGAGTCATTTATTGAATTAACAATTACATTTGACTATAAGTGACAGAGAAATAAAAGTCTGATAGACCTTATAAGTGACTTAAAAATATCAAAGTTGAGTTTTAATTTTTTTTTCCAGGACCAGGGCTCAAACTCATGACCTTACACTTAAGGGCAGGCACTTGTGCCATGGAACTATCTCCCCAGCCCCAAAATTGAGGGTTTTTTCTTTTTTCTTAGAAATTAAATCTAGAAGTAGGTGGGTGAGGACCAGCATAATAGCCCATGAGGCCATCTTTTCATGAAGCCATCCCATTCTATTTCTGTTGTCTTGCTCCACTAGTCTCAGAAAGCTCCATTTTGAAGTTTACCTCATGGTCTGTGATGGCTTCTGGAGCATTAGCTATCAGGCCTGCATTTCTGACAGGAAAAAGAAATTAAATATGGTAGGGAAATTGGGAGAAGCCTCTAGGTGAGTCAGTCCCTTCAGAGGGTTTTCCCAGAATTACTTTCCAAAGACTTGCACTTCTAATTCACTGATACTTCTAGAAGGGAGGTCAGGACAGGTCAGGACATGCAGTTTTGGTATACCGGGCGTATCGTCCTATTCAACACCATGGGTATTCTTGTGCAAAACCAAAAATGTGGAATAGAGACTTGGTGGGATAGTAATGTCTGCTTCTGAGCATGACTTCTAAACATAAGAATTGTTTTTAAGTCACTGATTTCCCTTTGAAACCAATAACATACTTCATATTTATCTTCACACATTGCATTAAGGTTTGTTGAAATATTTTTAAACTGTACTTGGGCATCGTAGACTTAACTATCATTTCTACCTTTAGGCATCTAAATGTTGAAAATTATACCAGGATGCTGATGGAAGAGACCACCTTTGAAACTGATGTCAGCACAAAGGAATGCGTAACATCCAAGCCATATTTCTCCTGCTTTCCACAAGGATGTCATAAAAATTTTTATCAAAATCTTACTTAATTCCAGGTGTTCTATTTCATACATACATACATATATATTACAATTCATACAATAAAGCCATTAAAAGGGTGCTTTAGAAGAACATTAATCAATATGAAAAATATGCATGATAGATTAAAACTAGGCTGTGCAATCAAATGAAAATTCTGAATCTATATAGTTTAAAAAAATTAAAATGTTTCAAGGTTGTCTCAAGGTGGTAGGACAGCTAGATAAATTTTTAATTTTACCTTTCTGTATCATCTTTGTTTTCAAAGAAGCATTTGCTATTAAATTTATAATTAAAAAGAAATGAAACTAACTGCTACAAAAAGAAATAGAAGGGCCGGCTGAATAGCTCAGGGGATTCAAGTGCCTGCAAGCAGGCACAGGAGCCAGGCCTCCTCCTGAGGCATGCTGAGAGGGCAACTGAGACTGGGTGTGGGGGCGCACCTGCAATCCCAGCTCTTGGGAGGCTATCAACTGGTGGATCACTATGCATTCAATCTAGTAGTGAGACCCTGAACACCCTGTAGACCCTTTCCTAAAATACAAAATATTAATTGATTAAGTAATTAATAAAGAATAGATTCTTCTAGAAGTAGTGTGAAGAGCAGATGTTGCAAATGTAAGACTGAAAGCTGGGAGACCAGGAAGAGAGATATAGAAGCAGCCTAGACGTAAAGAAAAGGTCGCGGACTGTGAAAATGAATGTACAAAGGGAAAAGACAGAACCAGTAATATTTAGAGAACAGCACTAGAGGGACTTGGTGATCTTTGGATAATGAAAGAAAAGGAGGCTCTAGAGTGATTCTTAACTGTAATTTCCAGTTAAGAATGATTTATAACTAAGCAAATAATTCATCTGAGGTTTTCATTTTATTTTCCTACTTGGAGTGATTAATTAAGATAAGGGAAATGAAAAGTGAAATCAGTCTTAAGGAGAAATGATGGGACAGACCCCACACCTGTCTAATAAATGCATCCAAAAACTTAGTACCTGAAGAGCAAAACCAATGCATATTTTACTCATAAGTCTATATTTGAGGCAGAGCTCAGCAAAAGTCTCATCTGCCTGCTCTACTCTCCACCAGCTTCAGTTGGCTAAAAAGTGGGGACTGCAGAGACTTTGAATTATCTGAATGTGGTTGCCCCCACTTGTTGGGGAGTTGGTGGGGTTCCCTATCTCTTTCTCTCTTTGCCTCTACCTCTGAGCCATCTCTGTCTTTGTGTGGTCGCCTAACATGGTTCCATCAGCATGTCAAGTTCAAGGTAGCTTCTTGTATGTTGGCTCAAGGATTCCAAATGCAAGAAGTGGAGAAAGGAACATGAGAGAGAGAAGAGGGAGAGGGGAGAGAGGGAGGTGTCAGGCAATTTTATTATATTTGTTTTACCTAAATTCCAGAATTATGCACTCTTACTTTCACTGCCTTTTTATTTAGTACAAGCACATTAATTAAGCTGACCCTTTTCCAAGGGAAGGGAAATGAGATTCCACATTTTGTGGGAGGAACGTATAAAAAATTTCAAATATGTTTCAAAACTACCAACAATGAAGTTGAGTTTGAGTGTTAGATGTCTTAGTCTCCATTATTTGAAAACAGAGCCTGCGAAAAGGACTAATACTTAAATACTTTGAGAAGTACATCCCCAGAGCGGTGAAAGTAAGGACATAAAGAGGTGGGGAGGGGAGGCAAGGCTAGAAGGCAATTCAAGACAATACATTTTCATATTGGCCACTGCTTTACTACAATTCCCGAATGGCAAGTCAATGGCTTGATGCAACTTCAGGGGTCATTTCCAAGTAGAACACACAAGGTAACTATTCTTTGAAGCAGTTCATAAAATGGAAAAAGGAAGTGAAGTTTATCAGGTTGAACCTCTCATATTGGCTTTCTATTGCGGTATAACAACTTATCATCAACTTAAGAGGCTTAAAATATCACTGAAATGTGTTGCAGCTGGTGCAAAAGGCAAAATTCAGCGTTGTACTTCCTGTACTTCCCCATGCCTAAATTGATTTCATAATTTCATGTTCATCTGCTGTTCAAATTTGATTGATGACATGTAAAACCAGAATGATTTGGGGCTGAGAGTGTAATTCTAATACACACAAAATGGAAATAAAACTCTTCCTTCTCTGTTCTGCTATCACTTTTGTCAAAAAGTATGTTCAGTGTATTGTAACACACACTAAATGTTCAACAGAGCTGGTGAGATGGCTCAGTGGTCTAAAGTGACTGCTTAGGAAAGCTTAGGCAACCACAGGGACTGTGATTCGATCTCGCATCACATGCTGTGCCAGCCCCAGCCCCAGGGCAGGATGAGCTGGCCATAATAATAATAATAATAATAATAATAATAAAAAGTCCAATAGGGAAAACTATACAGGCCAGGGAGATAGCTCAGTGGAATAACTGCTTGCCTGGAAAGCGGAATGTCCTGAGTTCAATCCCTGGTACCACAAAAACAAAACAAAACAAACAAAGAACCAAAAAACAAAAAATATAAATGCTCAATAGAGTGTTGGAATGAGTCATGGCCTGGATAGAGAATGAGCATTCAAAGCAGTAAAAGGAAGAAAACGTTTATCATACTAGGTAGATTTTAAACGAGCACTAGTTGTTTTAGAAGCGATTTTTTTTTTTTTCAGAAGTGATTTTCTTTAGTTTTGGATTAATTGCATTCCTGAGTCCTGAAGAGACTAATAGATGGATTCTTGCAAAAGCAAATCAATACGCAGTGATTTCACTTAAAGCCAATGCTTGCTAGGAGATGAGTGAATAAATACATTTGCTGTGGTGATTCTTAGACAATGAAAGTAGAAAGCTTGCCCAAAGTGAAAAAAACCTCAAAACCCTAAGCAGCCAGTGTATATTCACTTACAGTAATAATGTAGGAAACCACTGAGAGGTGGTCTAATCTATAATTTAGTATATAGTAAACATATTTCAAGGACCATAATTTCTAAATTTTGAATTTCAGCAGTCCAAATGAGCCTATTTGAAAACTTTTTTCCAACCAAATTAAAATGCAACTCCCTTAAGGCATTGATTTTTAATCTGTACTTCGTGTGTGTGTGTGTGTGTGTGTGTGTGTGTGTATAATTCTGTTTAATTAATATTTATTATATATTTTCTTTGATGATATAGATTTAGTTTTTATTTATTTATTTTTTGTTTGTTTGTTTATTTATTTATTTTCAGGGGACTGGGGTTCAAACTAATGACCTTGTACTTGCCAGGTAGGCACTTGTGCCACAAAGCCATTTCCCTGGCCCGATATAGATTTACTTTAGTTTTTTTTTTTTTTTATATAAAGAGTTCTTTCTTTCTTTCTTTCTTTCTTTCTTTCTTTCTTTCTTTCTTTCTTTTGCTGTACTGGGTATAGAACTTGGGACCTTATGGTTGCAGGTAGGCACTTATGCCCACTGAGCTATATCCCTGGCCCCAGATTTACTTTAAAATACCTGCTTGTAATAAATTTCAGTAGTAAAACATTCATATTAAATTCAATCCATTATAATGTGAGAAATCTCTAAATTATTCCTTAATTTATGAATGTAAGAGTGTAATTATTATATGATATTGTGTGAGAACCTTAACCTGATTATTGTAGACCAGTATCTTTTTAGTCAAAATAATTGTGAAGGTATTTTAATATATTTAGAATGATTTTCTCATCCTATACCATACATTTTACAAAATAATAACCTTTAAAAAAGTACTTTTGTCATTAAGTAATTGGTGGCCAAAGGCTATTTTAAAATGATTATTACTTTGATGAAACTGCTACTATCAAAAAAGTTCTAGAAATACTACTTGTCTTTAGAGTATATGCATACAATTTTTAAATCCCAATGCAGCTGAAAAACAAAATTTTATATATGTTTTACAGTCCGTTAGAACTAGGAGCATGCTCAGAGATTATTCTTATCCTTTATTTTAGAAATGAAGACCATGAGATATAGAGAAATGATTTGCTGGAAATCACAATAATTACAAAGACCCAGTTTAAGTGGAGTTGTAGAGGAATCCAGGCCTCATAACTAAATCAGTGGCATCTAAACATGTCTCATAACCTATAGTAAGAAATCAGTTTATCATATATGCAGGACACAAGAGTAATATGAGAGCCACTGTACCAGAAAGGATAGCACCTGCTATCTGATAACACGATGCTAATATACCTTGATGGCTAAGATATATCTCAATTGCTAAGGTGTTAAAAAGTGAGGGAAATCTTTTAAAAAAAGTTTAGTATAGGTGCTATATAACTAAAATAGAAATTTTAGGTATCACTTTATTTTTTTATTTTTTATTTATTTTATTTTTATTTATTTTTTTGCAGAACCAGGGATTGAACTCACAACCTTGTACTTGCCAGGCAGGCACTTGTGCCCCTGAGCCATCTCCTTGGCCCCTTATTTTTTTATATTTTTAATCTTATTCTATGTTTTTAAAAAAATGATGTTCCTTGGTCCACTAAATTGATTTTACCACAAGTTGACCTGATCTAAACGCTAATCTAAAGCATGTGTTAGACAAAGAGAAACTTTGTGAACCTATACAGCATAGGTGCTATTTGTTCAATTTGATAGTAAATGCAGAAAAAGAAAAAAAAAAAACAGTTTAATGTAGACAGAAACCACCTGGAAAGTTTAAATTAGAAAGAAGAGTTTAGCTTTGAATGGCGAGGTACTGTAGTAAGAGAAAGGAGGGTAAGTGGGTGATTGACGAACTTAAACTGTAAATACAAATCTTGCAAATGTAAATGTGAGAAAGAACCTTTTTATATAGAGCTAACTATTTAACTTTATTTTAAAAAGAATATATAAGGACACTGTTTAAAAGAAATAGGGTTAAATCACTTTAAAGATGCAAATAAATTGTAATATGTGCCTAAGAAAATAAATGGCAACCTGAAAGAAAGAGCTTCTGAAGAATGAAGCTATATAAAGCAGACAGAACGCGACACAATTTTTTGATCCGTCTTCATGCAAATTCAAGCAGATCAAGTCATCCGTCAGTGACATTAACTGACTGAACACCCCCTCTTACTTTTCAGTGCTTCTTTTTAGCTTCAAGAATGAGTGCAAACATAAAATTTTAGAATCCCTTCCTTGTCGGTTTTCCGATAGAATGAGGTGACCTATATGAATGGAGGTGACATCCTGGGTGTCCTTTGCCTACATTCACCCTTATAATTTTATCCCCTTTCCTGGCAAAAAAGCAAGCAAACAAAAACTAGCCCAGGAGCCCAATATGTGTGTGTGTGTGTGTGTGTAAAATGTGCACACTGCAGTGCAAATACGTGATCACAAAGAAAAAAAAGAAAGTGCCAGCTTGGCAGTTAAGAAATGTCACTGCAGTTGTTAGTAGGTGAAATTTCAATCCCTTTGATGAAGATACCATCTTTCAGCCAAGTCCTGACAGAAAACCTTCGGTTCCTGTTAGACCCCTCCCTCTCCTCCGCTGCTGCTGCTGGGCCCCATCTGGAACGATGGGGGCTCTCCCTCTCCGTCATAGCTAAGCGTTCCCAGATCCAGGAGCAACCCTGGGTTCCTACAAAGCGCTCAACTTGCAGTGAAGTGTCCCAACTCTGCAAAGGACAGCTGGAAATGGATTTAAAATGGCAACGCGGACCAATCAGAGCGATCGCGCCCAAGCGGACATTTACACGCGCCTCCTCCATCTGCACAGCGGAACCTGGCGGTGCCTAACGCCCTGCTTAGGGGCTGCAAAGCAGACGTTTTTATTCCACGGTGGTCTGTACTTTTGAAAGGAAAATTCTTCCCTGGGTGAAAGTTTTTATTTTGGAATTGGTCCAAAATAACTTTGGGTGTGATGTGTGAAAATCTGAACTTAATTTTTTTTCAGAGTTTTGATGTTATTCGAGGATGAAAAAGAGGTACATTTTAAAAATGTACTCCATCTTTTAAAAATGGACTGTGGCCATTATGGTGCTCACATAACTCAGAAAGAGTCCAAGCTATAAAATTAAGATTTGTCAGAAAAGGAATTCTTTGGAGAAGGTTAAATCAAGGTACACTGAAGAGAGAACTAGGCAGTCGGTGCAGCTATGCTGTTCGGATTCTGAGACCCTTTCTATCCTTTGGGCACCCGAACACGCGTGCATAGCGCCAGTTGGGGGGTGGATCCGTCTCCCCCATTCTTTCCCAGAGCAAAAGCTCAGGGAAGAAACTGGCGGGCTCCGCGTGCGTGTATGCATTGTTCGCACGTGTTTGAGAGTGCGCTTGTCTCGCTGTGTAGCCTGTACGTTGTGTGTGCAAGCGCGCGTGTGTTTCCATGTGTGTTTACGCGTGCACGTGTCTCCGCTCGCGTGCATGTGATTCCACGTGGGAGCCTGTCTCTCTGTGTGCACGTTCCCTGTGTGCGCGCTCACCGGCGCGCTCTGTGGTGGGGGCATCCCCGGGCGGAGCAGGGCTGTCAGGGGCCACCTCCTACGGCTCAGCAGTCCCTTCCCACTCACAGCGTGAACTAGAAAACTGCCGCCCCTCAGCTAGACGCTTCCGGCCAACTTTCGGCTCAGCATCCAGGAGGCGCAGGTAAAACACAAGTCCGGAAAGGTGGCTCTGGGACGGTCCCGTATCCGCGCCTGCCCAGGACACCCGCCGGGGGTGGCGACGTGGGGCGGCCGGAGGGTGGGGGACAGAGACTGCAGGGAAGCGGGCTCGGGATCCCCGGCCTGTCCCTTTAACCCCGCCGCTGGGCGGGAGCACGTGAGCCAGGCTCCGGGTGGCACCCGGGCGCCGCCGCCGAGGCGGCTGTGTTTCGAACGCTGCCTCTGGCTCGCGGCCAGGCGCCTGGGCTCGGCGGTCCGCCTGGCCTCCCTCTCCCTCTCCCTCCTCCTCCTCCTCCTCCTCCTCCTCCTCCTCCTCCTCCTCCTCCAGCGCGGCCCCCTCCCCTCCATCCGCCCACGGTTAGGAGTGGGCGCCCCCGTCCCGCCGCCCCGGCCGATCGCCCGCGCACACTCATCCATCCCACTCGAATCCGGGCCAGGGACTCAGAGCCTCCCAGCCCGGCAGCGCCCTCGGTGCAGAACGCAGGCTCCGGGCCGCCGCCTGCCTCCGTCCCTCGCTGGCGCCCGGTGCCGAGCCCGTCCCGGCACACGCTTCCCACCCTCCCCGCGCTCTCCGACTGCTCAGTCTTTCAGTCTCTCTCTCTCTCCCTCTCTCTCTGTGTTCCTCCCTCTCTCACTCTCTCTCTCCCTCTCTCTCTCTGCGCGCGGAGGGGGCGCGCAGAGGAGGAGGAATTCTTTCCCCGCCTAACATTTCCAGGGACACAGTTCCCTCCAAGTCTCTTCCCTCTCCGAGCCGCCGCCGGAGCCCTCGGTGCCCACGACTCCGGATCTCACCCGCGAGAGGCGCTCCGCTGCCCCGAGCCCGCGTCCTTCTCCCGCGCTTCCTCCTCCTCCTGCTCCCTCCTCCTCCTCTCGCCACCTCCACCTCGGCGCTCACCTACCGCGGCGTCCGCCACCGGCAGCGCCTCCCGCTCTCCTCCTCCCCTCTTCTCTTTGGCAGCCGCGGGACGTCCGGTGTTGATGGTGGCAGCCGCGGCAGCCTGAGCAGCAGCAGCCCTCGCCGCACGCCAGCGCTCGCTCCGCTCGCCGGCGCCTGCAGCCCCTCACCCAGCCTGCCCGAAGGTGCCGGGCGGATTCCGGGAGGCGGAAGCCCAGCGGCTGCAGCGGGACAGCGGCGGCGGCAGTGCGCGGCAGGATGAGCGCACGCGGGGAAGGCGCGGGGCAGCCGTCCACTTCAGCCCAGGGACAACCTGCAGCCCCGGCGCCGCAGAAGCGAGGACGCGGCCGGCCCAGGAAGCAGCAGCAAGTCAGTACGCGGGCGCGCCGGGCCCCAGCCCACCCGCTGCCTCTGTGAGGGCCACGCGCTGCTCCGGGCCACCGGAGTGCGGGAGCCCCGAGCCGCGGTGACCGCGCTGCGCCGGGTCCTGGGCCGGGGCGGGGGCGGGGGCGGGGGCGGACGGCGGCGGCGTCCCCCTGGGTGAGCAGCCGAGTCCACGGGGCCGCGAGGTGGGGGGCCGCGGCCGGCGGGAGGTGGGGTCGGGGGACGCGCGCCCTCGGACTTTCGCTATTGTGCACGGCCGGCCGAGTAGCACGGTGTCGCCTGGTGACTGACGGTGGCCGGGGTCCCATAAACCAGGATTCGCGAACGTTTTCTGCACCACTTTTGCAATTGCACCAAGAAAGCAGTCGCAAGGGACTGGAACGCACAGGCCAGCCGGGGCTGAAAGAGTTGGGAGCCCCGGGGACCGCAGGCTCTTTCTTTCTCCCGCCTCTCGGCGCTGCTCACGGGGAGGAGGCTGGCGCGCCGCAGCCGCCCCCTTGGCGCCCTCCCTAAGCTCCTGGTGGCCCGAGGTTTGTAGCCTCCGACAAAGAACGTGTGAGGACCTGGCTGCCGGGTGTTCTCTGGGATCTTTAAAAGCGGAGCTGCAGCTTAGATAGGAGACTGCAGGGAAACCTAGGACCCCCCGGGACAGGGTTAACTCGCTCCTCCAGGGGCGCGTTGGAAGCAGTGTCCCAGAGAGTGCACGGTAGCTAGGGTCACTTCCTTGCCAGGCGCCCGATTCTCCTTTTGCTCCTGGATCCCTGCCTCCGAGCTGAGCTGCAGGCACTAAAACGTTCTTCCCAGGACTAGCAGGCTGGGGATTGGGAGGGGACGATCGAGGGGCGCCTTGTACCCCGCGGAGTGGAAGGTTTTGTCTGCGGATGCAACCAATTAAGCGTGCAGCCGGCTCTTGCAGAGCTGCGCGCAGCGCCTAGGGCGGGAGGGGGGTGGTGGTGGTTCGCTGAAATTTCCAAGCCTAGGCAGGGAGGGCTGGGGTGGGACACGACTATTGAGAACAAGTAAACTGTACTTCCTCGGTTTTTAAAACTTCTCTTTCGTTCCTGTCTCTTGCATTGCTTCCCTCGTGGCAAATAGATCAAATAATACTACAGCCCCAAAGGCACAGGAAACCTAGGTGGGGAAACTGAACAATGATTGCTTGCCAGTGTACTTTAGAAAAACTTGGAGAGCGCTGTACCTTTTTGAATCCCTCAAAGGAAACAAGCCAATCTAAAGGCCTCTGAGTTTTCCCGCTCTGCTCAAGCGACACTTCTTACCACGTTTGGATCCTATTTTACACCTCCCAGGAAGTCTCTGTCCTAAGCCCCTGTTGCTCCCACTCTCCCTCTGCTAATTGTACCCTCCCTTAAAAAAAATGCAGTGGAATCTGGAGGTGATTGGACGTTTTACCTTTGAGTGAAGGCAGAGTTCACAAAGAAAGAAAAATGTATCTTCCATGTGTTTGCTCAGGGTGTGCTCCTGCTCCCTGGTGCTAGTGTCCCACGGAAGCTTGGAAGGAACCTTCCCAGATTCTCTCAGTAAGATGCGTATTTTCCTTCAGAACTGTACTGCATTTTAATTAGTCTCGTTTAACCACAGAATCTGAGTGAAATATGAATAGATGATTCACAAGGTAAAAACGTAGAATCTGGGCTATTAATCATCACATTTTCTTAACCACTTGGGTATTTACTGCTTGGCGTAGCAGCCATTTAAAGTTCTGCTGAAGCCTGTGACTGTTTCAATTTCTCCTTCCCCAGTTCGCCCAGTTCTCTTTCTTCACTTTTACCTCTTTTTTGTTGGCCCCATTCTATCCTCATAAATTTCCTCAAAAGAAAGTTTGGAAGAAGATATGTTTATTTATTTTTTTTTTAAAAAAAGATTATCTAAATTTTGACTGGAGACCATGTCTGTCACTCAGAAAGGAAGTGGAGAATTGAAGCAATTATCTAGATAATTCAAGCAAAACCTCCCACTTCAGATTTACCATAATTATTTGGAAATTTTAGAGGGAATAGAGTTAATTTGAGCTGAAGAACTTGGATAATTGCTCCAAGATTTAACTCAATGTGTCGATTGCATCCTAACCAACCTAGAAGGCAGGTATGCATTAAAGATTGAAAGAAACCTTTAAGATGGAAATTGGTAGAATATATATCATACTGAACTATCTATAATGCTAGCTTCATATTCCTGTTTGAAATGCTAATATAACAGACAGCAATATTCACCTATCACGCTCAGTATTTGTATACATAAAAGTACATGCTTATAAATTTTAGACCTTGACATACATGGTTTTCCTAAAACCTGCAACTTTTTCAGGCTTTGCTCTCCTTTTAGGTATGAAAGAAAACCTAGTCTTCATATGCAAAATAATTTCTGCTTTGAAACCTGGGATTAAAAGTACAGTTATTTCCTGTTTCTGTAAACTTTGTACCATCAGCATTTACCCTTGAGTTGAATGTGTCCCAACCGCTCTCTGGAGCAGAAATTACAGTTAGAGTCAGGGTCACTTTCTTTTTACATGGTCTTGCCACAACAGCATCTTTTCCCCCCCAAATTAGGAGCCAACCTGTGAGCCCTCTCCTAAGAGACCCAGGGGAAGACCCAAAGGCAGCAAAAACAAGAGTCCCTCTAAAGCAGCTCAAAAGGTGAGAATTCTCAAGTTAACCCGGGATTATAGGAACTACCCTGTATTTTTTCCCATTCCAAATCCACATTTAAGGATTTGTCCCAGGTGGGTAACCCAAGACACATTTTCTACATTGAATATTAAATAGGAGCTATATGTATATATATATTAGTAAGTATACACGCCATGTGAGATGTTCATTAAGATGCTTATAGTCTTATTTTTAAACAAACATGAAATAATATGAATCTTAATTGGGGGTGGAGGGATCAGGAGGGAAGAGGGAGGGGTGGGCGTGGGGTGGGAGTAGACAGTGATACAACTAATACTTGCATCAAGTGTGAAATAATTAAAAACAAATGCAAACCTTGAATTTTCCTTATTGGTCAAGTTTTTGCAATTTCCTCTGAAAAATAATAGAGATGAATTTATTTTGTGCTAATTTACATGACTACTGTAAGCTTAGTTCCCCTATTATAGTACTTTCTGAGGTGGATGACAATTAAAAGTGGGTCCAATGATATGTGTATGGGAAGAATTTCATGAATTTTACAACTTTAAGTGGAATGATAGTTTGTGTTGTAATAAATCTGCAATATAGTATTCATGATCTCAAGAAAACTTGTCCACTGTTGTGTTCTTAATTAGACAATGAAAAAAAAAAAAATAGAACTACTTTACTCATTTAACATATTTCTTGGTCAGGCTAGAACCCAAATAAAGCTTAATATTCCTTTGTTGCTCTTAATACAATTTAAATTGTCATTTAAGATAACTTCATGGTGGTTGTCTTTGAGTTAGCAAAGAAGAAACATCTCAGAATAAATGCAAGCATACCAACATAAAAGTAAATGTAAAAGTCACTATATATGGCTTTGTAAGTAAAAAAAGAAAAAAAAAGGTTGTATTTTATTTGTAAGGTTGTATAGTAGTTCAAATCAAAAATTTTAAAAATCAGAAGGAGACTTCTGATATATTCTTTGAACAGATTGGAATATACCATGTACAAAACACTATGTTAAGAAGGACTCTATGGACTGGGAATGGAGCTCAGTGGCACCAGCACCTGCCTGAAAAAGGCCTATGTGTTCTTCTTTGGGGGTTGATATTTTATATGTGTGTGTTTTTCTGTGATTGTGGGCACCATGTTATATGTGATGCTTGTCAGTGTTGTGACCTACCATAGCAACTTAGAAAGTTAGTTAGGAAGTAACTAGTGAATTTCATCTATTTTAATAGTTTTGACTAGAGCTAATGGAGGAGATTTCTCCTATATTTAAATTTAACTGCTTCACTGGAGTTAGATTTAATGTGATACATATTTAATTAAACTTCAGAGTAGCTCTAAATATACTTGCTCAAGAATGATAACATATAATCTGGTATTCTTAATGTAAACAGTATTTGTCTCATTTTACCTGGTTTATATATTAACTAAAAAGAACTAGTTTTGCCAAAGAATTAGATTCTAATTTGTATAAATATGAAATTTACCTTAATTTTGCTCTCAAGTACTGGGAAAGTAATGTCTTAGGAGGTAGCTAACAAACTATTTAATCTATGATGTAATTGATCTGAAGAACATATTAGTATAATATCCTTCAGGAAGAAATCCTTGAAGTCACCAGAAGTAAATTATTTAAAGTGTAACACAAAAAAGAAAAATGAATTATACTGACTTACACTTATTGAAATATTTGCATCATCTCTTCATTTAAAATGTCCACCTAACAACGTCTTTATAGACAAAAGGGAAGCTGAGACTTATGCCTAATTTACTATCCAAAGCAAAATAACCCCAAAAGTGGACCTATTCCCAAGTATGATTTGATTAAGTTGTATTGACTTTAGTAATAGACATTTTCAAATGACCATATAAGGTCATTTGTTTTGCTGATAATCCTCCCTATTTTCTGAAAATCCTCATTTTTCTGATAAATATATTAGTAATCCTATACTAATATATTAAAATGTATATATATATATATATATATATATATATATATATATAAAATTTGAAAAGCACAAGTAGGGTTTCTTTTTCCTAAAGAAGTCTTTTGGAAATATCTGAAAACTTTCATTTCTTAAACACAATTATTTCTTGTAATTCTGTTACAAAATATCTTCTAATAAAATTGAAAAATATATTTATTTACTGACAATGTAACTTACTTTTCTCCAGTTTTATAAATTATACTTCATTTGTAGAATTTAATACTTTTCAAACTAATAAGTGACAGTGATGAATTGTTTATGGCTTTTGTAGACTTCAGGTGTTTTCACTTTCAAATCAATATTTATTGAATATGTAATTATATTATGTAAACATGATTATTAAACATGTACTTATTTTTCAAATATATGTTGTATTTTAACAAAGCATGTGTTAAGCTTTGAACTGGAAATCTTTTAGAAAAGTTTATACTGTTCATAGCATACTACAAGAAAAAAATACTTTGTTAGATGGACCAGAATTATCAACCTTCCGTGATTAATTGGGTATTTTTTTGCGCAGTGTGACTCTGCCAGTCAAAAATATATTATAAAAACCGGTAAGTATATGAGAGAAAACAATTCTAGAAGAGATGTGTTCTACTTTGAATCCTGGTGGTACAGTGGATTCAAAATCTCTTGCTGCTTGAAGTTTCTTGCAAACTTCATGTTTGGTCTCAGTGAGTGGCTGTGGGCATTTGAAAACAAAACTGCTTGTTAGAAAATTAACAGTGGGAAACTTGACAATGGAGGCAGAATGTTTGCAAGACCAAGTGGAGGACTATTAAATGAACCATCGCTTAAATCTCTAGCCACATTCAATAGAGAATTGATTTATGTGACATGTAAAACCAACAAGTTTATAAAAACACAATTTTTATGTTATTTCTTATGGAAGAGGACATCATTATTCTTCACAGCACTTATGTTACCTCAAAACTCATTTCCATAGATGGAACATTATGTGCCAGTTCTTTAGTCTGTCTTGTAAACTCAAGTTTGGGTGCTTTAACTTTGTCACTGAGCCAGTTTTATATTATTATCTTGATAAACCATGAGCAGACATTAATGATTTCCTAAATAAATAATTTCACAGAGTCTTAACTCATTTGTTTTTAAGTTTGAGATACACTTATTACCAAGTGTCTCCTAATTTTCTTCTGCTTTTTTGTTTCTTTCATGATTGTGCTAGGTGGAAATACTTTTTTTTTTGTTTGTTTTGTTTTTGCATTTCCCATGTTTAAAGATAAAGAAGACTATAACCTCTTTTATGTTTTATTCTTTTTTAGTAATGAGAGAACTGGCATTAATCCTTCTGTTTAGAGTTGTGAGTCAAATTCATCTTTAGGTTTCAAGGCAATTCTCAGTTCTCACTCAGTTCCTTCTAAAAGTATTTTCCTGAGGTTGAGTTAAATTTTACTGGGAGAAAAGTGACTGTAAAGAAAGATCCCGAAGTGTGAGGTAGCCTTACTTCATTTTTTTAATGGATTTGTTTGACTTTCCTTTTGACTTTAGATGCAATGGCCAGATCTAGAAAGCAAAGTACCAACTGAAAATATCATTAAAGTAAAGTATGTATAATTCCAATAATGGGTTTGAAGTAAATATTTAATTATCTTCTTCAATTTGCTATAAAAAGAAGACCTGATATTGACGGAATACCATAGAGACAGACAGTTAGCACTTCTAGAAATGTGACTGACTTCATAAATTGTTACTAACATCAATCACAGATATTTTAGGAAGACATAATGGGTGTGTTAACCATCATTTCAAACGAAGAGTTCTAATTCATCACTTCCTCTAAGAGTTTTCTTAGAGCTGCATGAGGACAGAATTTTTTTTTTTTTTTTTTTTTATTGATGCACTAGACCATTGTTTCCAAAGGAATCAGTAGTAAGTCAGCGAAAGATGATCTTGAGAGTTGTGTACTATTTCACTCTGGTTTCTACAACCTTGGTAGGAGTTAGTTTGATTTTTTTCTGTGTTTTCATGATCAGGTAAGTTACATGATGGGACCCAGAGCCTTGTATGAGTATAAAAATGAATTCAGGCAAATAGAATTTATTAGTTGATTATTTCCAGTATGTTAGTATTTTAGGATGACTTATTTAAATTAAGTCATTTATTTACTTCAGTTTGCCAGGAAGACAAAGTCTTCAAACTCTATCTGACAATGCCTTGGAATCATCAAAGACTGTATTCCATTCAAGTACTAACCAGGCCTGACCCTGCTTAGCTTCCAGGATCAGACGAGATAGTGTGCGTTCAGGGTGGTATGACCATAGACAAAGATTGTATTTCAAATATTGGAGATTCAAATACACTTTTTTTTTGTGGGACTTGGGTTCGAACTCACAACCTTGCACTTGCCCAGCAGGCACTTGTGCCACGGAGCTATCTCCCCAAGCTCTCAAATACATTTGAGTTACTTTATGTAGTAACCTTATGTCAGCTAACCCATGGTTCTAATTTTCTGGAAACTGTTGCCCTGCTGGGCCCTTTCATCAAAAGCTCCTCATTATTTTGGCTGACCTACATCCCTGGCTCATTTTTATTTCCAGGTCTCAACAGATCATTCTGCCAAAGAGTATGGCTGTACCAGATTGTATCCTATTGCATTTCACTTCTTTTCTCTTTTCAAACAGATGAATTCCATAAAAAGTCCTCTATGCCTGTTTAAGCTTTGAATGGATCTTGTCTTGTTTGTTAACTTTGTGCAGTTTCTACAGCTCACTTTAGAACTTTATAGAGAGGCGTAAGGCTGGAGACTGGTTTTCAAAGTCCTGGATCCTTCAGTTTTCCCTTATAGATCTACAGTTATGTTCTGCCAACTGGGAGAGGAAAAAACAATGGAAAATTAACTATACCTTATGCTATTGCTTGATTTTTCATTGCTCTAACTAATGCACTGAACAATTTTGAGTAGCATTTCCAAATTTGATGTGGTAGGGGAGAGTAGTGGAGTCATTGTCTGCAGAATAATGCAGGAGGCAGTTTGCTCAGAAGGTAATGTCTATGAATACTTGAATCACAGCTATTGATTTAACTGATTACATTATGCATAAAGAGAAGATTTAAGGGAGGATCAGCTCCAACATTCAAAATGATAGCTTTTCCTACCAGTTTGACCTAACTTTTAAGTTAATGTTTGTAAATGTGAAGACAGGCCTGGGCAAACATAAGGACGTGAGAGTTGACGGTAGGGGCTTCCTTCAGGAACATATGCATTAACCACAATAGATGATGAAATTTCTCACTGAAAAAATATATTGTGAGAGCAAATTGTAACCACTTTAAGGCTAAAATCATTAAATTAACAACTGGGAAATCTATCAAAAAGATAAAATGAGAAGTTTCTCAAATGTTTAGTCCAGTTGATTTTCATGTCTGTGTATATTGTTTTCAAGGTCATTGTTTTATTTCTGATTTTTTGTCTTTTTGAGATAGGGTCTCACTGCACAGTTCAGTCTGGCCTTGAGCTCACTTTTGTAGTCCAGGCTGGTCTCGAACTCACAGCGATCTTCCAGCCTCAGCCTCCCAACTGCTGGGATTACAGGTGTGTGCCACCATGCCTGGCTCTTTTCAAGAGTAACTGAAATAAAATGTAACTTTCTAGACATTAGCTGATCAGTTCCATACACATTGAGTCCAAGCAGGTCTAGGTCTTAAAAAAGAAAAGAAAAGAAAAACAAAACAAAACAAAGCATGGAGCTGGGGAGATAGCTCAGTGGCACAAGTGCCTGCCTGGCAAGTGCAAGGTCATGAGTTTGAGCCCCAGTCCCCCCCTCCAAGAAAAAGCATAATTATATGCAGACTTTTTCTAGTTCTTTTGTTCTGTGCAAATGTTCCTGATTGATTTGGAGTGGGGGAGTTCTGGCTTTCTGATACCATCTTATCTTTCTGATGGATGGATGGATGGATGGATGGATGGATGGACAGACGGATGGACGGACGGATGGGCAGACAGACGGACGGATGGATGGATGGATGGATGGATAGAGAGATAGGTAGATCTGAGATAGATGAGAACGTGAAAGCTTTTTAGAATTGCAAGAAGTTAATAGCTATCTGTCCTTGGCCCTAAAGTTACACTTTACTTTCAATTTTTTATTTTTCCTTAGAAGGCTTTCTATTGCTTAAGTTTGTCATAGCAATTATATTTCATATTAGAATGTCCCCCTAAAGAACAAACCTTTTGTTGCCTTGACCCAAGATTGAGTCTTGGTCCTATTATTTATGAATGTAGGCAGGCTGGTTACTTTTCCATGAAGTAGAAAATGGGAAGTAAATGGCTGCCCTTCTTATGTAAAATTATGCTCAGAAAATCACTGGGGTAACTGGTAAGTATTTTTTTAATGGTAGCATTTTAGAGTAGGATACAAGAAATTACATTTGAGTACCTAACACACGTCATAGCTGTCAGGAAGTCCGTGTAAATATACATGTATATTAACCCTTATGTTAGTTGTGATCCTTATTACAGGAGTAAAATGGGTTTCAGTGTTATAAACTGGTGTCTAGTGTTCAACTCAATTAAATGGTGACATGTATGTTTGAATTTAACTCTAATTCTAAAGCTTGTCCCATTTTGTGCTATTAATGTTCTGTCAAAGATTTTGCAAAGTATTTGTTACTCAATAGATTTCTGTAATGAGGGTGTAAATTGCAAGTTCAGTTTGAGAAACTTTTGGAGATCCTCTTAAACCATAGCTATGTGAGTTTATGGATGATAGCAGTCCATAGAAGCTTCATTGTATGCTAAATAAATGAGAAAGGTATAAGAAATGATTTATAAAATTTTGCTAAGTTCTGAAATTTTGATCAGCGAAAAATAAAACACAAATAATAAGAACATTAGAGTTTCTCTTTCCCTTTTTATTCCCTTCTCTTTTTCTTCCTTACCTCCATAGATATGTAACTAAGCATTGTTTTCAATTTCAAAAGAGATATTTCCTAGCTGAATTCTTTTCTTAATTTTTTAAAAAATATGAGTATGTTTAAGAACCCAGTGTACTTCAGCTTCTGAAAGGAATAAATACATTTCCAGTTCAACATTCTTTCTTCTTCTCAGGAACTTGCTTCTGAACACATTATAAAATTAAATATATAGTTTACACTTAAGTTTTAAAAAAGAAAGTGCAAACTAAAAGGGAGAAATAACACTTTTAGGAAGATAGATACAAACAGTGCTGGTAACTCTGAAACTTTAGTTCCTATGTCTCTCCCCTCACCTTTATATAAGCAATAAATACAGCTAGACATGTGTCACTTTTACATGAGTGTCTTAGTACAGAACCAAATTATATTCAGGCAAAAAAAAGCACCTAAGTATACATTCCTACAGTATTGTGTATTTGACATTAAGACAAAACAAGCCTCCTGAATGGTTTATCTTTGAAAACAATACCTGAAAAGCACTAAACACAGGAAAAACTTTAGAGCTGGTGTTTCCCAATATATAAAAATACCAGACCTTTCTGATTTATACACTAAAATCCTAACTTGTTTAAGCAGCATTTGTGGAGTTTGGTTAGAGTGGTTAAATGATGTGGATTTTAAAGAACAATTGCAAACCTCCCAGATCGACGCCACACAGCCCAGCTAATGTGTTTCTTCTAGATGTAGTCTCAGAAGAGGGTTTCGGTTTACGTGTAGCTCTGGCCTGCGTGACCAAGGAGCAAGTTTGCTTTTGACAAGTCTGAGTGATAATCATGATATTTTGCCCCTTAGTTAATGGTACGAATTTTATTTCTCAATAGGCTTTTTGTAAATGAGATGCCCATTTAAAAGTCATCATCCTTGCAGATCTTTCTTTCTCTGAGAGATTTGTTCTCTCTGACTTTGAAATACAGAGAAGCCCTTAAAAACAAAAATACCTCTCGATAGATTTCAGATATACCCAGATCACATCATGGTCCTGAAACTTAACAACTGCACAGAAAAGCCTGGTGGGACAGTGTCAGCTTTAAGACCAACTGCCACCTCCCCAGTCCCACTTACTATTCCCATTTCCGTTCATTAAAAAGAATTTCTACCTTCCTTGTTTGTGTAACTTACTCTTGGGTAAACCATGCAATCTTCCAGGAACTCCCAAAGATTAAATCAGAGGTTGTGTCTCTGGTAGAGAATTTTTGTACTCTTATAGCTCACCATGCAGAAGCCAGAGGGTTCTTGGAAAACATTCCTCTGTAGGTGACAGATGTAATAGAATATTTGCTTTTGACTGAATCATCTGTGAGATTGGACTAACCTAAAGGAAAACTTTACTGTTAAGGGTTACATCCTTCCTTGAGATAGGGTCTCACTATGCAGTTCGGGCAGGCCTTGTGCTCACTTTTTTAGCCCTTAGGCTAGTCTTGAACTCGAAGAGATCCTCCTGGTTCAACCTCCCAAGTGGCTGGGATTAGAGGCATGCACAACCATGCCTGGTTCCCAAGCCACATAATGGGCACCCACACCTGGGGCCAAGACTGCCTCACATATGGGGCTGGGGATCAAACTTGGGTCTTTATGCTTGCCAAGTAGGTACTTGTGCCTCTGAGCTATCTCTCTGGCCCCAAGGATTGCATCTTGTGAGGAATGAGAGAATGTTTATGAACTCCTCATGCATGGCAAGCTCTTTGAGGTACCTTGATGCCTCCTCCTAGAAGGTGGCCATGTCTCCATTTTAGGGATAAAATCAAATTAGGCTTTCACAGAGACTTGTCCAAAGTCATAAAGCAGGAATTTGAAGTAAACTTTCTAAAGTAGAATCTGTTCCCCATTCTCCCCATGAAAAATACTGTTAAAAAGAACTGTGGCTTACAAGGCACTCCTGGCTTTCACTTACTTTAATTCATGCTCCCTCTGACTGAAGGTAAGGTGATGCCACCCTGACAATAAATGATCCCATTGTGGAACCATTCAAAAGGGATAAACAATTCAGAGGCCCCAGACTTAGCAGAGGTCCATAAGGCTCCCAGATTTCCTTCAGTTCTGGAACATTAACCAATAAAATGACAATTTGTTTCTAAATATATTCTCTGTATTGCATGCTTCTGTGTTAAGGGGGAGATGGCACTGTTGAACATCTAGGCACACATAGTCTGTGAACTTGGCTCACGTTGGGGTCAGGCTTCAGGTCTGACACTGGCTTAGCCTTGGACAAAACATTCACATAACCTATCAATTGCTTATTCACAAAATAAGAGAAATAATATCAACTCTATAAGGCTGCTGTAAAGATTAAAGCAACACATGCGACTGATTTAACCCACTGCCTGGGTTATTTTAAATGCTCTAATGTAAGCTAACATTACAATTGAGAGTTTGGGCTGATTCGTGGGTCTGCTAGATAGCATTGCTAGAGATCCATCTATCTGCATGTCTGTCGGTCGCTTAACATGTATTTGTGTCAGATTTAACAGAAAGGAAAGTTTCATTTTGTAGTACAGATTCTTAATTTATATCTCATTTTAGCATAACTCTAGCTGTTAATCTAGATAACAAAAGTAAAATTCAAAACAAGTTATCCTTTCTTAGGTTAGCTATATTTTTGAGTTAATAGAGCCTTGGAATGATGATGATTTTTGTACACAGAATGGCATGTGCTGTTTTCTTTATTCTGAAAAGTATAAACATATGTTGTTAGAGAAGGTAGCTATGGGGAGAGGAGAGAGACAGAGAGAGAGACAGAGACAGAGACAGAGCTGGCATACATGGACTTGGAATGGAGATGACAGATAGAGAAAAGGCTCGTTACTTTATAAATGATGTTAAAAGTTTCATTCAGAAAGAAAAAAGCAATTAATGCCTGAAAAATCTGTGAAGTAAAGCAAATAGACAAATGCTGTAGGTATCTGGGGATACATTCGTGTCCTGTTTGGTTGTGCATGAAATTATTGTTGATATAGATTGTTAATTGATCATTTTTAAAGGCAGCAATAGTTTTGATCTCAGGGACAAACATAGAGGACTTCTATCAGCCTCTTTTTCTCTGCTTAAGTGAACTGACTAACAGGTGATGGCTTTGGTAAGAAACAGGAAATTAACCAAGTAAAAGGGGCAGATATTTATAATTTCAAATTAGAATGCTCTTTTTCTCATTTAGACTTGCTTTTTACTAGCAGTATAGGTAGAAATGCTTTGTAAATTTAAATCACTACATCTGCTATAATTTTTAAAGACTTTCATCTGAAATTGAAAATTTTAATCTTTTATTCATCATATAAAATGTTAATTTCTATAATTATGGCATATGGGACTATTTCTTTCTACTATGAACAGAGATAAAAGAAAAGCAATTTGACAAAAACAGTTTCATGTATTTCGCACTAGACCCCACCAGGGGAGTCTTTTGCTGAGGGGTTGCAAGAATGCCTGTACCTCATGAAAAGAAAAATGGAGCTTAATTAAAAACAAAACAAAACAAAACAAAACAAAAACCTGCAGAAGATAACAATGTTAAAGGAGAAAAAGATTGTTAAAGTCACCTAGATACCTGATCTACAATCCAGAACATTTTTACCTGAAGCACATCCATGGGCACAGCATTTCTACTTAACGTCAGGCCAGAAGTGATGTAACTTCCTCTTTTCATTTTGCAGAAAGCGGAAGCCACTGGAGAAAAACGGCCTAGAGGCAGACCCAGGAAATGGGTGAGTGAAAGTCATGATTTCTATTCTTTCAGTGAAGAAAAAAACAGAAACAAAAAAGAAAAAAATCCTATTCCCCCCAAAATAAAACTGTGAAAAATAAAGTCGTATTTCTTGGATTGCATAAATTACCAACTGCTGCTTTGGCCAATCTTTGAAAAGGTTAATAAGTAAGTAATAGGTTACCATTGGGCTCAAGAGCTCCACTCGGAACACACTGCGTTCCTGAAGGCAATGTCAGAGGGGTCTCCACTCTTTATTCTCCTGGGATAACAATGAGATGACTGATTCTATGGCTAAGTACCTAGGCACACAGGTATGATGAATTCTTGGAAGTTGGTTACCAATGGCAATAAATTTCGGATGATGTAACTTTTTTAAATATTTTCTTTTCTTTTTTCTTCCTTTTTTCCATTCTTTTTAAATCTTCTTTTACTTTGGTTTCCTCTAGGGCCATGTTTTGGCCACATGATTTTATAGGTGGTTTGTGTTCTCTCTTGAACACTGGCTTTGTTAGGAAACAGTGTTTTAATTTCCGGTTTTGCTGCTTCACATGGTCCTCGTTCCCTACATACTGACAGCAAGGTTGGCTCCAGGTGCCCTTGACCCCTTTCCTTTGTCACCACATTATACATGTTCCGCTGGTGTCTTCTCCCTGATCGAGAAGCAAAGCCTTAAAATTAAGTAAAACCGCATCAGGAAGGGCAAAGGCATCCTCTGTCTGTACCTGGTATTGTATGTGATGAATTCTTTGGTCTTCCTTTTTCCTTCCTTCCTAGCTTGTTCATCCTGCTCCACTTATTTTTCATTTCTTCTCTGCTCTCCTGGGTTATATTTTCTTTTCTTTATTTTAATTTTAGTTTTAATTTTTGTGGGACTGTTGTTTGAACTCACAACCTTGCACTTGCCAGGCAGGCACTTGTACCACGGAGCTATCTCACCAGCCCCATGGGTTATATTTTCCTATTAGTTTGCCATTCCTTTCTCTTCTCAAATCCTGTATTACATTCTATTTATGCTTTGGTATTGATTTTCATCTTATTCATTCATCTTGCATTCTTTTTACTGCTCCACATATGCTGGGCTTAAATTTCATAGTACAAGGAGGTAGGGACAATTTTAAGATTAAAAACATCTCAGTGTTATGGGATAATCTTAAAATAAAGGCATTTCATTCAGCCTTGTACTCCATAAATTAGTTCTGTTCATACCTACCCACTGCATGGTGACCATCCAGCTTACCTAATTGCCTTAAGGGTGAGAGAACTCCCCATCCCTTAAGTCTGCCTCATCTTTCCTGGAAAGTTCAGGACAAAATCTTCCATCTGTGTCCCTGTAACTTCTTCTCACTGTCTCTAGCCTGTCTTTGAGACATAGTATAGTATGATTCAGTTTCACTCGTGGAAGCCTTTCAAAGGTTTGGGGACAATCAATATAAATTCTTTGGCCTCTTCTCCGGTTTGATTACCTCCAATCCTTTCATTCTTTCTCCCACATGAAGAAATGTTTGTTATTCTTTTGTAAGCATACTTGTTTTTCAATCTTTTGAAATGTGTCACCAAGAACTAAATGTCATATTCCAGGTATGGGTTCTTTTGCTATACATATGGTTCCAATTGCTGTTTAATCAACTTTCCTAAAATTCAGTAATGCTAAAAAAAAGCCCAACTATTTCATAATGCTTGTGTAGTCTTTGGGTCAAGAATATGGACAAAGTACAGCAGAAAGGCTTGGGTCTGCTCTAGGATGACCTTAGCTGGTAGGGCTCAAATATCTGGGATTGACTCTCATACACGGGGTCTAGAATTTGGAGGCCTCCTCAGTTATGGGTCTGGTCCTCTGATGGGCTGGAAGTCTGAGTATGTTGGGTAGTGTGCCTACCCTGCTTGTGCCTTCATGGTGTCTCCGGTTTGCCTAACATAGGGGGAGTCAGCCATATAATCATCTAATCTGCACTCAGATCACCCAGAGAGTGTTCTGGCAAACCAGGAGAAAAACTGCAAGGCTTTTTTGGCTTAGTCTCAGAAGTCAAGCGGTGCTGCTTCTACAGAACTCCAGTGACCACACTGTTGACTGAGCCAGTGATAAGGAACATACTGAATGTAGGCCCACTCTTTCATACATGTCAGAACTCTGAAAAGACATTCCATCCTATTGAACTCATCAATAAGGAAAGATCTGTGTAATTTAACACACAATTTAATGAATAATAGACAGTGTATGAAGTATCTGAAGCCATAGAACTAATGTGGCTAAAGTCAAATAAAGTATAAGCAAATACAGTGTAAGTTAACCAGCTAAATACTTCCATCAAATGGAGCTTCTTAACTCTGACTTTCATTTCTTCTTCCTTTGGGCTGTCTTACAGTGTTCTCCAGTTACCTGTTATAGGTTGTAGTCATGTCACTGTTCTCAGAAACCTTCTATGCCCCCGCAGCTGTCCAGTGAATTAATCACAACCTGTCCTACTACCAACACCTTACTTTGTAAGTTTTACTAGCTGTGGAGAATGGAAAGTTTGGGGGTTGTGAATTGTTACAAGCCCCTGATTTGGTCCCTAAAGAAGAGTTGTTCTACTTAGGAGAGGAAATAAAAGGAAATTGTATATTTTCTCTAGACAACGTGTTTCCTGTCTGCTTGTATATCTTCTGGTGGTGGAACATGCAGCCAGTCATAGTAAGGCATTCAATTCAATGGTCTTCTTTGCTGAAAAGCTTATACTTAAGAAATTAATCATTGCCTTTTTCCGTAGGAAATGAACTTTTATTTTATAGTAAGTTCAGTTCTTTCCAGCAGTGTCATTCACTGATTTCCTTGAATTGGAGATATATTTTTGAACAGATTGGATGGACTAGGTGTAGGGTTCAGAAACAGATTGTTCCCCTTTCATTCTTACAGTTGTTTTATTTTAAAGTTCTTTTGTTCTTAAAAATTATGTCTAATAAATCTTCCAGATTCATGTGACAGACATGGAAAAATATACACTATAATCCTCTCCTCTAATACAATTGGGATCAGTAGTTGAGAGTTTAATCAAAAGTTGATTAACTAAAAATATGTAGGTGTAGAAGAGAAACTTCGATCTGTTTTGCTTCTGGAGGGAATGGAGCGCTGGTTATCCCGGGGAACCAGAGAGCACATTACCAGATTAGGTTAAGAGCACTTCTGTGGCTTACTTTATTGCTTTTTCGGTTTTTCTCCAGTTTGAATCAGATTAGATTATCTTTTCTTTCGATGAGCTAGTGTGGATTTTTCACTTTTACTATGTGTGAGTATAAAAGGTGAGAAGAAAAGAAAGAAAAGAGAAATGGGGGCATATGGTGTGCACTACAGCCTATTCTTGCTTTTACTTAGGAGTTTGGGCTCCAGATTCAGTCTTTCGTTTAAGTTCTGTCCAACTATTTGTTAACTTGGGCTCTTGAGCAAATCAGGTGATCTTTTTAAAATGCATTCAAAAGCCTTGATAGCACTGTAGCCTAAGCTCTTTTGAATAATTGGGTGTCACGCCGGGAGTGAAACGACACCAAAGCCACCAAGTTCCCTTGGCGATATTATGTCTTTATTGTACCAATACGGTCAAGTTGTAGAATTGCTTATATATACAGCCATACCATCCTGAATGTGCCCTGATCCCCTCTTATCTCAGAAGAATTGCTTATAAATGATACTGAAGTACTTTTAAGCTAATTTGCATAAGTGAAATTCACTTTGCACGTTGTGGTTTTCCTAATAGTAGAGATCTGAAGAGTAACCTTCTTGGTTGGCTGGCTCAGAGTGTGCATAGAGACACATGCTGGCTTTCAGAAGTTCTGTAGCATTCGCCACTCAGTACCTGGGCTGATTGTACTTACATAATGTTTGCATGTCAGACTTTTTGACTAGGAAATAAGCTCATCACAAAACTAATAGAAAATACTTGGAATCAGGTCTGGTGGTGCATGACTGTAACCCTAACTAACTACTTGGGAGGCGCAAGCAAGTATAGTCAGAATAAGAAGGAAGTCCAGCCTGGGGAACTTAGTGAAACTGTATTACAAAATAAAAAAATAAAAAGAGCTCCAGGTGTAGCTCAGTGGCAAGGGCTTACAGGGCTTTTATGAATCCTTGGCATGAATATCTAGCACTGCAAGAAACTTTGCAAAATTCTTAGAAAGTAAAGCTAAACCTCAAGAACACAAGGAGGTAATAAAGATGTCTTCTTCCTTCACGCTATAATATCGAGCCAGTCGCTCCTTAGTGAAGCTACCAATGCTTTTGGAAGAAAAGGCACAAGGATCAGCTAACAGGGTCAATCACTGAGGCTGAGTATGGTAACACGCATTTGTAATCCCAGCATTGAGGGAGGCTGAGGCGAGAGAGAATCACAATTTGAGCCCTGTCTGGGGTGTTTGTGACTTAGTGAGGCCTTGTCTCAAAATAAAAATATGAAATGATAAAAGTTTGGGAGTGCACATTGGTGCAGAGGCTGAAGGCCCAACACCTACTGTCTATCACGAAAACAAAAAAAGTAAGAACAAAAGGTAATTTTTACCTGTTTTATCCTCAGAAGAGTTACACACATCCCTTCTTGGCCTTTTGGCTAAGATCAAGTGCAGAATAGTTACACAGCAAAAGGAATTAAACAATAGAAAGAAAACACACGCTAGGATTCTACATAAGTAGCAGGGCCTTCTTAGTTTTGCCACTTCACAGCAGTCTTGTGTATGAAGTCAGAGGAACTCAATGAAAATAAAATGTACTACGCCTATGCAGTTTGAAACTCTGATTTTCTTCTAAAGATTTCGAACATTAATGTGTTGAAGAACCTGGAAATCTAATCTTGAAGTTAAAGCATTCATTTTTTAAAATTTCCATTACTTTTTCCTCTTCAGATGATTGTTACTTAAAAAAAAAAAAAACCCTTTAGTTATTTGTAACTTAAATTTGCCTGTTTGATCTAAAGTATGACTTCAGTACTTTAAAAAAAAAAGGCATCTAATAAGGCAGGTTGCAGATAATGATTGTAACCACACTGGAGTCAGAAAAGAAAAGGCTAATATAACATCAAAACTGGAATGGACATGTTTTAAGAAACAGGAGATGCCTTCTTTAACCCATGTAGATTTTTTTTTTTCTTGCTTCAGAACTTTTGTTTATTTATTTAGTTTTTTGGCTGGCTCTGCCTGCCCTGAGGGCAGGGCTGGTGCCCCATGTGGTGCTGGTGATCAAACCGTGGTCCCTGCAGCTGCCCAAGCTTTCCTAAGCAGGTGCTTTAGACCACTGAGCCATCCTGCCAGGCCCCAACCCATGTAGATTTGTAAATATATACCCAGTAACTAAAACATAGCATTTCTGGTATATATAATGCATTCATATTTGGCAGGTAATATTTCCTGACACTGCCGTATCTCTATTTTTTTTTTTACAATACTCTGTGATAAAATGTTATACATTTCAAACACTAACAGAATACTGTGAGGATTTGTTTTATTTACTAACATGGTTATTTACTTTTTTTTTTAGTACTAGGAATCAAACTCAGGATCTCATGCTTGCCAGGCAGGTGCTGTGAGCTAAGCCCTGGTTGCTCAGTGTAATTTCTTTTTTTTCCTAGTGTGATTTTTAAAATTGCAAGATTAACTATAAAGTATTAATAAATGATACCCAGGAACAAAGTTGGATGTATTTATTAATGTTTTCATTCAAGATTAATCTCTTTGTGTTTTAAGTCAAAGTATTACTCTTCTATAAAAAGAAAATTTAAGCCCAGCGTGGTGGCACGCACCTATAATCCCAACACTTGGGAGGCTGAGACAGGAGGATTGGTGCAAGTTCAAGAGTAGCCTGGGCTACAACAGTGAGCTCGAGGCCAGCCTGAACTGCATAGCCAGACCCTGTCTCAAAAAGACAAAAAAGAAAAAACAAGAAAGAAAGAAAGAAAGAAAGAAAGAAAGAAAGAAAGAAAGAAAGAAAGAAAGAAATTTTAAGGAGAGAGTGACAGTATCTTACTTGTTTACCTGATTCATATGGCAAATGCTACTAAACCACTAGGATTAGAAAGACAGTCACATAGTGCTGTGTCACCATTCCTGGGACGTGGCTGCAGGGCCACAGCAATCTGGCTATCTTATCAAATGATTGGTTTTTCTCTCACTTGTAGTGTGTAGTGGTAAATTCTAGACAGGAAGCAGTTTCGACAAAGTCCTATTTCTCTATGAAGTATCATCAGTTGATAGAATTTCTGCTGAGACAGTTATCTCAATTTGAATTTAAGAAAGTTAAAGATAGTATGGAATTCATTGACAGTTATATGTGAAGATAAATGTATATAAGACTTCTTTCAGTATGTACTTCCATAGACATATATATGTGGGTGTATATATGTATATATATATATATATATATATATATATTTCATATATATGCCTACTCTAGTTGCCAAGCACATTCATATTTAAGTGCCTGTCTGCAATATTCTGTTGATACTAATGGTTGTAGAGCATTTAAGAGTTGCAAAACACAAAATTTTTCATTGCTACAACCAGCTCTTGTCATCGAAGGGCCTCAAGTATCGAGTTTTTAGAGGACGGGCGTCTCTTGGCTCCTCGGTTGCTTTGCTTTCCTTGTGTCCCCAGCTCTCGGCCCTTTGGCTGAGTCATTGCTCTTTAAGGACCCACCAGGTGGGGGGGCAGGGCCAGAACAAGGGGCTCAGTTCTGGTGAAAGCCTTGGTGAGGTGTCTGGGAGGAATCTCCGACAGAAAGTTTTGAGATTATCTGATGATGTGCTCCAGTGTAAACTCAACCCTCGGGAATCCATGACTGTACACTGAAGTTTGCTTTCCACACATTATTTCTTCATTTTTTTTTTATTAATATGATTTTACAAGCTAGAGCAGTTTCTTCTCAGGATGGCATCATGAAACAAAGTCTAAAGCTTTTGTCTGTATTCTAATTCAGAAGAACCACACTAAGCTTGTTACACTAAGACCCGGTTTGTAGAAAGCTGATTTGTTAAATTCGGGTAAAGACAGCTTGCCTCGCCCCCCTGGGGTCTCATGTGGGTGGTAAAAGATCATGAAGCTGGAGTTCATATATCTTCATTCCTTAGGCATGGAATAATATATTTTGTGAAGAAAGTTCATGAAACCAACCCTAACTATAGGAACCAGGGAATCTCATGACATTTTGTATCGTACTGTCACCACCTTGATCCAGAAAATGCACACCTCCTGCATGGAGACTGGGCACTAAGATGACACTGGTACAGAGACAGCTCAAATGCTGCTTCATTTCCTTACTTGCTTGACTTTTGCTTGCCTGGGCCATTTAATCCTCAGGCTCCATGTGAGTCAAGTGTCGTGATCTTCAGAATTTCATTATCCACCACTAGAAGTTTTTTGCTTTCCAGATCCTAATGATACTCTATACCTTGCACTACCTATATATTCACAGTCTATAAATTGGTGGTACAATGTGAACCCAGCGTTACTTTTTTTTTAGTGTCACAAGAGCAAATACTGAGGCTAAGCTCAAAATACATAGGTTTGACTTGTTAAAATACTAAGTCAAACTTTACCTAGTTAAGATAGGCTTAAAAAGATTAGCAGTAAATTAGCAGCAATATGGCTTTGGAAAGAAGGGGGAAAGAGCATAGAAAGATCAGAATAGGACCAGCCAGATAGCTTAGCTCAGCAGGTTAAAGTGCCTATGTAGGCAGACTAAGTGGCTGGGGTTCGAACCCCTGGAGTGCCATGCTAGACCTGCCCCTGGGGCATGCTGCGATGCCATTGAGACTGGGCATGGTGGTTCATGCCTGTAATCCCAGCTCTTTTGGGAGAGTGAACATAGGCATATCACTACAAGTCCAATCTACGTAGTGAGATCCCATAGACCCTGTAGACCCTTACCAAAATGAAAAAAAAAAAAAAAAAAAAAGACCAAAGTAGTTCTATTGAATCACCTCTTCAGCCCATGTTAGTCTTATTTTTGCTTTTCACACATTTGTTGTAGGAATTCATTTTTCTTGAACTTATACTTATTATTTCTAAGCTGATTCTTAAAGTAGTTTAATTACATACTTTAATAGTTCTGAATTGTACTATCTTTTTTCTTTACAAATGAGCTCTGTGAAGGTAGACAGCATATCACATTTACCTTGTTACCCTTGGCATGGAGGATATCAGAGGGTATTCGGCAAAGCAAGTAAGAACTCAGACTGCCTGGGTTCAGGTATCAACTTAATTAAGGCAAATTGGTCCATGTCCACAGCCACAGTTTTCCCTTTGAAAGACATGGGACAATCACAGTTTTCATCTCAGGATTTTTTTTGGGGGGGAGGGGGGAAGGGCCTGCAGGGTGTTCAGGGTCTCACTACTAGGTCGGACTTACAGTGAGCCACCTGTTTACAGCCTCCAAAGAGCTGGGATTACAGGTGTGTGCCAGCACGTGCACTCTCAATTGCCATCTCAGAGCACCCCATCCCTGGGGAGGGGCCAACAGGGCAGGCCCGGCTATCAAACCCCCAGCCCCTGCTTGTAGGCACTTCAATCCACTGAGCTATTTGGCCAGCCCTTCAGGATTATTTTGAAGAATGAAAAGAGAAGCTACCAAAAACTTTACTGGGCACATGGCAGCCACATAATATATTATGGTTGTTGATGTTAGTACAGTTCGAGGCCCCAATTCAGGGTTTGATAAATGTTTAGGGAGTAGAACTCAGTTTTCCTTTAGTGTATTGAAAGCACGATCTTTGGGTTTTTGTTTTCTCACGATAAATATAGATTCAGATGGAATTTTTTGACTTTTCTTAGCCTGCTAATCTGTATTTTCAAAGAGACTCCCCTAGGATTATGAGTACAAGTTGAACAGAGTATTATACAGCCAGAAATAAGAGTGAAATCATGTCTTCTGCAGGAAAATGCATGGAACTGGAGAGCATCCTGGTACCCAAAATAAACCAACCCCAGAAAAGTGAAATAGCTCATGATTGCTCACATACAAAGAACTTCAAAATACAATTTTAAACTAGCACATAAAGGAGAGATGACAGGAACCTAAAAGGTAGACCCCCAGAGATAGGGAAGGGGAAAGAAAGAGAGGGAAGTACGGGGGACGAACATAACCAAAACATAGTATGTGCAGGTACCGATGTGCTAAAGCAAATCTCACAATTCTGTGTCATGAATCTGCTCCAGTTAAAAGAAGTGTAACCCACAGGCATCAAAGCGCTGTGTGCAGGAACCTTACATCGCAGCCGCTGCCTTCCGTGGCTCTACTGCCCAGACCCAATAAATACTGAAGGCTTTGCCTATATTAAGATTTCCATTCCCTCACTTGTGGAAATCACCCTCTGCCTTCCAAAGCAGGCTGTCGTGCTGTACTTTAAAAGAATTTTTGTAAAAGCTTTGGGTCATCAGAGAAACAGAAGAGTGCTTTGTTAGTCAGAGTTCACAAAATAATTTTCTGAAGGAGTTTCTCCCTCTTCTTTATTTTTTACTACCACAACTAATTTTAATGATCTATTGTGTTTCATTTTCTTACTCTATTGTGAAAATAAAGAAGAAAAGAAAATCATCTAATAATGCTGCTTGTTTCCATAGCTTCTTCCCAGGGCATTTTGAAGCACTCTGTGACCCCTGGAGGTAGTTGGCGCTCAAAAGCCCTGAGAAGTTAGAGCTTTGTGAGCAGAGGGTAAAATTTATAGTAGGCTTATGTCACCATAGAATAAGCGCTTTTTTTGTATGGTCAGAATGCCATCAGAAACAGTGCTGCATTACGCAGAACTCTTTTTTCAGGGGAGAGAGGCTCAGGCTGCCTTAGCAGTGGGTGTGGGGATCGAGCCATCGTCCCCTGTGCCTGACTGGGATTATCCACATAGGCGCTTCAACCACTGATCTAACCCGAAAGCCCCCTCAGAACTCTTAGGCATTAACATTATCAACAGGAGGAGCGCAAGTTGGCTGAGTTTCCACAAGGCCCAGGTATTTTCAGTCATGAGGAAGGACCTCCGGAGAAGAGATTCCAATGCCCAGAGACGTGAGAGAATAATGACTCGGAGACATGTAGATGCTGAGATTTTAGTTGCTAACAATGTTAGAAAGCTTCTTTCATCTTGCTGTGCTTTGGCTTCTGTTTGTTTGGGATTATTTTGTTTTGTTTTAGGCAGGATCTTCCTGTGTAGCAGGCTGAACTTGAGTTCACTCTGTAGCACAGAGTGGCCTTGAACTTTCAGCAGTCTTCCTGCCTCAGCCTCCCAAGTGCTGGGATTACAGGTGTGTGTCACTATCCTGGACCTACTTTCAGTGTCTTTGATTCCCTGTCCAAATGATTCTGAGGTTACAAAAGACACACACCGTCCAGTTTGTGCCCAGAGCTGATTCTAGAGTATAATTTGCTTATTAGTGGGCTTCAGTTTCTACATTTCCTTTATAGTCATTATTCTCAGAGAGTCTAGCTTCAGAGTTTCTTAAAATGGAGTAGCTCATTTGCAGGCCTGGGCTCTCTTCAATCTCTGGTCTGGGTTGGGGTTGGCATGGGTGGTCCTGCTCTCTCTATGGTTCTTTGGAGAGGCTGGAAGTTGTGACACTGGTAACAATGGCTACATGTGATAGCGCTATCATCAATGATATTGTCATTCGCCTGTGCTCTTACTACACTTTAAACTTTTTTAGAAGTAAATACACTTTGATTAAACCCTTAATACTCCTTTCTTACCTTTATATCCCCAATTTTCTGAATATTGGCTCAACATTACTTAATTCCCAACCCTGTTCTCCTCATAGTTCCTCTCATGGCAGTGGTTGAGTATGATAACATTCTGCTTGAAGTCACCATTTCTGGAATGTTCGTTTCCAGGCTGTCAAGCCAAGACAAGGACGGGTTCCCTCTTCTTTCTTCCAGTGGTGGCTCACTGTTTGGAGGTGGATATTGAACTTTATCCAGTGAATTAGCCCAACTTAGAATTCTGTGCTTCTATTCTCCCCAGACAGTTGGTGCACTAAATAAAGCCATTTCAAATCTCGTATTTTGTTAACAATAAAATAGTGACTTTTTCTAATATTTAATGTCTTTGGCTGCTAAATGGCAAATTTTAGTGGAGATCAGCTGAAATCTTTAAAAGCTAACACTTGTGAGAACCAACTATCAAAACCAATGAGTTTATTACATTACTGAATTAATAAGATAGTCAGTGCTTACAAGTACTATGGTGCACAGGAGCTCGAACGTACATCTTTATAGTAGGAAGAAATCTTCTATGACTGAAAGTGATTTTTTTTTTTCTAAATTAAGTTTTATCCCTGGGATTGTTAAGGATTTTTTTTGTTTGTTTTGTTTTGTTGTTTTTGTTTGGCTCGGGCTGCCTGAAGGGTGGATCTGGGAATCGAATCACTGTCCTCTGTGCCTGACTGGGATTGCCCGCACAGGCTCTTAACCCACTGAGCTAACACTCATACCTCCCTTATAGTAAGTGTTATACCTGGGATTGTTATAATGTAATGTGTATTCAGAGTTTCTATTTGTTATTCTCTAAAGAGCATACATTACAGTAAACTTTTAGACCTCTGTGTGAGAAGCCTCAGTTTTATAAGGTAACCACAAAATTTTCAACTTATACAAAATTTTAGGTGTTTTGTTTTATGGTTTAATTTTTGACTCAAATTTTTAAATACATAAAATTCTTGAGACTAATTTCTTGGAATTATCCTTGGGAGAAAAAATACTTTTATGTGAATGGGGAAAAAAGGCATCGAGAAAGGAGTTTTCACGAGTACCTTGATAGTGTGCCTAAGTTTATTATATTTCCTGTGACAGAAATGTATTCAGACACTCAACCTAAATTTCCCCTTATATGGTTCTCAATCCATTTCCTCTTATCCTTAATAGTGACGAAGAACATCTGCTATATTCCTCTCCAAATAAATATTCCTACTTGGAATAGTGTAAAGTGTACATATTTTGTTTGGGTCCTCACAGATCTATCTGGGTTTGAGTCTGGGCCCTGTCATGCAATAACCTTAGGCCACTGTCTGACCTAGTAATACCTCCCTTGCAGTTTCAGCTATAGTATCCAACCCTGATGAGTAATCAAAATATTGAGCTTTGAATCATTATTACCAAAACCTGTGGGATTTGGTAGGGTGGGTGGTACCCGAGATTGAACTCAAAGGCCTCACGTTGACCTACATTCCGAGTCCATTTTCTCTCATTTTTTTCTTTCCTTATTTGGCCTGTCACCCTCTGCCTTTTTTCTTTCTTTCATTTTTCTCTTATCTTTTACTTTTCTTCTTTCTGTCTCTCTCTCTGTCTCTGTCTCTGTCTCTCTCTTCCCCTCTGTCCCTTCTTCCCTCCCTCCCCCTTTCTCTCCCCCTCACCCCCTTCTCTTGACTTTGAGGTAGGGCTCTGGTAAACTTCCCAGTCTGCCCTTGAACTTTCAGTCTTCTTGCCTTAGCTTCCCCAGTAACTAGTGTTAGAGTCATACATCATCCTACCCAGCCTGTGAAAATATTTTAAATGTTTAATCTTTTCCATAGAAATATTCCCAAACCTTTATATGTCTCATATTTCTAACCCATTAATCATGATTTTAAATGAAGTTTATGATAGCATAGTAAATAAAACACTACACAACAACAGGACTTAATGACTTTTTCTTTTTTTTAATTAAAAAAAATTTTTTTAATGACTTTTTCTGACTTCATGAATTTCTAACTTTTTGATTGGACAGGATACTTAATATGCATGAACCTAGTATTTATGTAGAAAAACAAGTGTAAGAATTATCATACTTTCTTTGCCTTCCTGTTGTAGTCAGAATAATATAAGAAGATAATTTACAAGCTGAGCATGATGGTGTATGCCTGTAATCCTAGCATTCAGGAGACTGAGGCAGAAGGACTGCTATGCGAAAAACCTTGTCTCAAAAAAAAAAAAAAAAGACGATAGTTTGTAAATCGTAAAGCACAGTTATATTCATAAGGTGGTTACAGTGTCAGTCATTAAAATTTAATACTTTACAAGGCGAATGCACTAAATACTTCACAACAGGGTGATATAGATAATATACATATACTAGATGTTTACTCAGTGTCTTCAGCATTAAGTTTTTTTTTTTCCTATTTCTCTCTACTCATGTGGTTGGAAGATGGAAACAGTCCCAGCATTAAAGATGTAGAGTTTGTGCATAGTTTGGTGAGGTTAAGAAAATACAAGACCTTTTAAGTGGGAAAAGAGGAGTGAGGAGCAGATGGGAGCTCTCTGATGGGGAACTTTAAAAGGACAGACTCTAGCGTCATATCTGCTAGTTCCAACAGAAGAGCGTTGTAGTCAAACATACGAGAATAAGAAGAGAGCTTGGGTTGAAACATGAGAGGTGACTTAAGGAGTGAGCCTGAAGGCCACAGAGATCTTGAACAGGAGAGAAGAAAGGCCATGTCCACCCAGGTACGGTCTAAGGATGTTGAGGTGAAGGGTTAATGTATAGAAGAATGGGAATGCCCCTGAGGAGAAGACCTCTGTGTAAGCCGAATGCCCGAGCTGGGAGAGCTGAAGCCTGGGGCCTGTGTGAGAGTGTTGAGGCTGGAGAGAAAGACAAGTAGAGTGGACTTCATAATGTATAACATTCATAGGTTCTATTGGTTGTTTAGATTAAATTGGTTACACAGAGAAGACATCAAAGCAAGATGTTTTCCTTCATATTTGTATCAACCTTCACTTCTGTTGCTTCAGTTCAGTTTTGTTTCATGTTTCATGATGGGACTGAAAGTGCCTATGAAAATAGTTTAGGACAGAATTTGGTTAGACACCCTTGCTGACTACCTTACATGTTCCTGCATTTTAATAGACCCAGCCACAGTGGGCTGGCTGATGGTAAGGGACATGAGACAGCCTTCCTGAGACTCTTTGTTCCATGGCTGCCTTTGACCTTAGCTATTGAATCACCGAATCCTTTTTGGCATCCTAAGTCAGTGATTCGGGGTGGGCAGGATGGCGGTGTGATGTCATGTCTGGGGCGTGGGCCTGTATCCTCACCACACACCAGGCCCTCCCTTCCTGGTCTAGGCAGCTCAATGCACAGTGCTTGGCACATAGTGAGTACTCAATAAATTTAGTGGTTTTTCCCGACCTTCTTTGGATCTCAAATAGGAATATCCCAGGGTGGGAATGCCACCACAGCATGAGCTTCCCCAAGCAAAATCCATAGTGAAAGCTGACCTGGGCACCATGTGACACACATAGCTCCACTTAGTCTAGAAAGAGGATGGCACTGGGTTTAACACGAGGCTTCTCATCCTCATGAATCATAAAAACATCTCTTCTAGCATTAGTAAGTTTTAAAATAACAGGACATTTTGAAACTGTGTCATGTGACATTTGACAGTCTTTGCCATGAAAAATAGCCAATAGGAATGGGTCCACATTTGGAGTCATCCTGGGTCCCACCTGCACTGTTTCAGCTCTAGCAACTTGTTCCTTCCCCTGAGAAGAAGGGTGGAAGGAAGGCTCGTCACATTTTCTCCACATTTCTGGATTGAGATCAGCATGACATTATCAAGGAACCCACTGCTTACCTTGCACACTTGTATTGTTTAAATTAAAATTTTCTTACTTTCTCTGATAATAAAATTAGACTCCTTTGCCGTCTTCATTTTTCCTTTTATCCCAAATCCCAACAAATTTAGCCTTATCGTCCTTTCTAGTTTGAGGAACTATAGATTCACATACAGTTGTAACAAACTATACCAAGAAATGCCCTTATTTGTAATGTTTTTATTTTTTGTCTTTTTCTGATGCTGCCCTGAGATTATAATCCAACAACATGCATGGGCTAAGTGCATGCTCTCCCACTGAGCTACAGCCCAGGCCAAACAGTACAGTAGCTCAACAAGGCTGCTGTGCTTAGGATAAGCCACCCACAACATTCAGATTTCCTCAGCTTTATAAGTACTTACTTCGTATATATCGTTACGTGCAAACACCCCAAGAAATACTGTCCTTTAGGTACTGGGGTTTGAGCCCAAAATCTTTGTGTATCAAGCTATGTCACTATCCTTTTTCAGTTTTTAAATTTTGGGGCAGGGTCTTAAATTGCTGAATTGTCTAGGCCAGGCTTGAACTTGGAGTCCTCCTTCCACGTGTTCCAAGAGTGCGGGAATTACTGGCATGTAATTCCCTAAGTATTGTTTTTCGAGACTCATTGTTTGAGAGCTTTTACATATCTCATACAAGTCTGTGTAAGTATGCAGGAATGTGCCTCACTGCCTCAGTGGACGCCTTGCTGAGTGTAGGCGAAGAGCAGATTGCTGACCCAGCTATGCAGGGACTCCTTCACATGCTCTCATTATAAAGAGTGGACTTGCCTCCCAAAACCCTAGGTGGGCCTGGTACACAGTGACATGCCTGGAGTGACTCAATATCTGTGTTGCTTTAAGAACCCTGCCAAAGTCAGAGGCCAGGAAGCCAAGCGCCCATCTCAAGAGTGTCACACCTGTTCTTCCTGAGACCATGTACAGGACACCTGAGTACCTGTGCATTCCCTTTGTGATATAATCAAGCATGCTTCCACATCCTAATATCTTGGATAAAAATGTCTTACTTCCCTCTTGGAAATTCTTCTCTCTAAAACTACCATGTTAATTTGTGCCTTGGTCTCTAGCTAACTCTCTAGAGTGAACCACAGTGAAAATCTGTCACCTTGACACCATTAGGAACACCCACATTTGTTTTTTGTTTTGTTTTGTTTTTGTGGGACCAGGGTTCGAACTCATGACCTTGTACTTGCCAGACAGGCACTTGTGCCATGGAGCTATCTCCCCAGCCCCTTGAATACAGAATTGAGATGTTTAGCTGGAGAAGCATGTTGGCCATGTATCTTTCTAGGGTATGCAATTTAACACGGTACTACTCTGTGTATGAGGCGGGGCATAAGTCACAATTTTTAAAGTTATGAAATTTAATGTTATCATGGCGTTGCCAAATGTGGGTGTTCCAGGGCTGGGGAGATAGCTCTGTGGCACGAGTGCCTGCCTGGCAAGTGCAAAATAGTGAGATTGAACCCCAATTCCCAAAACAAACAAACAATCCTATATTCAGTCTGGGAAACATGGAATTTTCAAGTAGTTCACACTACAATCATGAAAATTTGAGAATGTCAGAAGTGTATTGGGTTCCACCAGTCACTCCTGAAATCTGACTATTTGTTAGCTAGCCCAAGCCCAGATAATGATCATCATGTTTGATCATAATAATCGAAAGCAAAACATTTCACATCTGATTATTATGGGAGGCCTTTAGAGAATGTATTTGTTATAGTTGGATCAAAGGCCCTATAGGATCCTATATCTCCAATGCTGTAGTATACAAAAAGCTACTCCACATCTCTTTGGACTAACAATAATTTTCCTGGAATAAGGACAGGGGATGAGTATGACTCAGTAGTAGAACTTTTGGCTAACATGTGATAGTCTTTGGATTTGATGCCTAGCACACCAACCAATCAGTCAACCAAATATCCACCAATTCATAGTGACATTGTAGATTTTGGTAGAAACTATTGTGTGATTTAAACAAAGCTTAATTATGAATCAGTTGGAGATGCTATTGAGAATCTTGGGAGTATAGAGAAAAACTATTTTGACAGAAAAATTGTAAGGTTATATCAGGAGAGGACAGGCCCATGGCGAACAGACTGCTGATGTGGACAGTGGAAGTGGCCACCGGGACTACAGTTGTGCTTCTGTGGCCTGCAGTCTGTCACTGAGGTGTAAGGAATGCCAGATTATTAATTTATAAAGTATGCAAATGTTGATCTGTTTGGTGCCTAATAATCCCAATTATAACCCTGGACTTGGGCTACACTACTAAAGGAATTCTCTCCTGTGTTCTGAGTGAGAAAATCAAAGCTTGAAGCAATCCAGTGTTCACCTTAAGGCCACGCAGTCTCATTAGCTCTGATAAGAACCATGTTTCCTTGACTCCCCTTAATGAGCAGCTTCCCCTTACCTCATCTGTCCTGCCTTGGCTTCCCATTTGTAATGCTGGCTACAGTTCTTTCTTCCTTTAGGTCTTGCATTAGGTGATATTTAGTGTCATAAAATATAATAGCCATAGATGTCTTAATGCAGCAAAAAAAAAAAAAAAAAAAAAGATTCTCACATAGTTCTAGAAACTGAGAATCTGAATTCAGGCTATCTGCAGGGCAATGCTCTCTTTGAGGGGCCTAGACACACAGCTGATCCATGCCTTTCCTGTAGCTCTTAGAGTTGCTGGTGGTTCTTGATATCCCTTGACTTTAGGTGTATTGCTCCAGCCTCTGCCTCTGGTCCCTTCTTCCTGGTCTCTGAGGTTCTCCCTTCTCACAAAGACACTGTTCAGATCTGATTGAGGTCTACTCTAACGACCTTATCTTAACTTGATTACATCTACAAGGATCCTACTTCCAAGTAAAGTTGTATCCATAGATACAGGGAGGGTTAGAATTTCAACAGGCTTTGAGAGGATGCAATTAAACCTATAGCAGGTTTCTTTATGTTCAAAACTATTTTTAGAACCAGCCAGAGGTTCGTAACTCAGAGGAGAATATCATTAAATTTAATGACTGTTCGACATTTGTAGTGTGTTACTGTCTATGGAAAGGGCTTCCAGATTTTTTGGGATGCAATTTGTGGATTAATTCTTTGAGATCAGTTGTTGAGCCTAGTTTATTTAAAGATAGAATGAGCAGAACTGAACACATCTATTTTTCATTTTCAATTTAGGATGGGAGCCTTTTGTTGTATTTGCTTATTATTTAGATACTTTGTTTTCTTATTATTTGCTTGCATGTGACAAAAAGACAGAACTCTAGGATTTTGCTTTTGTGGCCACAAAGTCTAGAATAAAACATTTGCATGTTATATTTAATACTGTCCATACAAATTTTAAATAAAAATTAAAATAAATTCTGCTCAGCAGGCTCAACTCTACATATTCTCCCCAGTTTCGCTAGCTGAATGTAATCATTTGTGTTCATAAGTGACCTTTTGATCTCATTCTCATGAATATTACTGGATCAATTTAGGAGGGAATGTGCATATAATCTTAACAGGTACTTTTTGAAGAAATATTTTTAACACTATGTAATGGAAATGAATCACCATCTCTTTATTAACTTATATAATTCCAAATCTCCCCTGAAATTAATGTCTTCTAACTTCAAATATACCTCTTCCCACAAGGCTACTCTCCCTTTCCTCCAATCTTACAGACCTAGGAGAACAGTATTTTCCTTTCTGTCATTTTGATAATTACGTCCTGTGCGCTCAGTGGTGGCCTATTAATTTACATGAATACCACGGGCTTGCAAAGTGGCCTCAAATTTCCATATATTGGAACTGTGAGAATTTTCTATAATGGTGCTTTAGCAATAATGATGGAGATGCAGGCATTTCCTGAGGATTAATGACCAGCTGGGAGGAACCAGTGGCCCATGGCTCTGCCTTCCAGCCAGCCATTAATTCTAAGGAAATGTCTTTTGCTGAGGTCGTTATTGCTATTATAAGCTTAAAATGGAAAAACATAATAGGTGTATGAGTTATTTTTATGGGTTGATGTAGTTTCCAATGTATGTACTAATTCAAGAAAATGAATGTGTGTACAGGCAAGAGTTAGTCACATTGTTTGAATCATCCTTTAGTATTCCATATGTTTAGAGCTGATTTTATGGTTCTCTACCTTTTCCCATTTAGAAAGAGAAAGGAAGAAAGTTTGATTCAGCAATTCCTCCATTGGTTTAAGTCTCAAAAGCATTGTGTTCAGTGACATATCTGGAAACACTGGCTTATGTTACTGACTGCGGGTAGTTTTCAAGTTTTACATATGCTCTGAAGGAAACAAGACTTTCTTTTGTATTCCTAGCATGATAGCTTTTCTATTAAAATAAAATATTGTAAGAAATGAATAAGGAAAATACCAACGAATTTGTTTTGCTTAATTGTTTTACATCTGATGTTTAACCATCATTCTTATGTTTATTCCCTTGCATATTGAATCCTTGAGAGAATAATGAGCAGCCCAATTATTCAGCGTTCCAGAGTTTTTAAAAAATATATTAGGTACTGCAGTACTAGGGAACCTTTTGATACAAGCCTAGACAAAATACAAATCGGAGTCAAAGTGTTGCCTATCGTGTTCCACAATGATTTTTTTTAGAAAAATATTAACTCTAACTGTATTTCTAATATCTGGTTTGACGTGTTTTTTTTTTAGTCAAGATTGTGAACATGCTTTTCCAGAAACATTATTCAAAAGTCCTGATAGAATATATCTTGGGTATCTTGAAATATTGACAACTTTGTGCCTCACTTGGACAAGATGGTCAGAGAGTTGTGTGTGTGTGTGTGGGGGCGGTCTGTGTGTG